>JAYJMF010269380.1:0-13939 GCA_036873715.1 Salvia sclarea
GGAGTTGTTTCAACTATTTATATATAATTAATTTTATTATACTTGGAATATCAAAAAATCCCCGTCGAATCTCGATGGAATATGTTTTTTTTATAAATTTCTTCTTATTTGGAGTTGCTTCGACTATTTATACATAGTTAATTTTATTGAACTTGAAATATATATATAAAAAAATAAAATAAATAAATAACTCCGTTGAATCTTGACGGGTTATGCTTTTTTTATAAATCTCTTCTTATTTGGAGTTTCTTTGACTATTTATATATAGTTAGTTTTATGTGCCTTGCTTTGAAATACCAAAAAGTCACTGTCGAATCTCGACGGGTTACAAACTAGTTAATGTAAGATATATAGTTTCATTTTCATAATCAGTTTGAGACTTATTGAGCTCAACAATTCTACTTAAGTGATAGAACATATAGATATGTGGTAATTGAGTGTATTAGCTTGCAAGTATATACATAATTTATAGTAAACATTGAGGGGTATCTTGTTTGAATGTGAGCTTCATTTATAAACAAATTGTAAAATTATTGTCATATTTGTTGAGGTGTGGCTTCAACACCACATCTTTATTAGATTCTTGACTACTCATTTGTAAATGGCTGAATGTTGAACCGAACTTTCTGTGTATGTGTATCTGTTTTATCCGAGGTTTTCTTTGATGGTATTATTTCAAACATGTGAACTAGACTAGACTTTTGGTTAGTACCTCAACACTGTATATTATTGATTGCAGTGACCATGACTATGATTGTGCATTGAATTATAAATATAATATTCAGGGAGCGATATGAGTTCGATTGGAATCATTAATTATTTGATGAGGCACAATATTGTGAGGCCAGGGTAACCCATAAAAACGTGTGGAGACCACCATCAATACACTCAATTGATAGGTGTATGGGGACCATCACCAATACATTCAATTGATAGGGGTGGATAAGTTTTTGTCTTATTTGGTTGTGTTTACATGCTGTAGCTTGTGAGATTTAGGGGAGAGAAAGAGAGATTATGGGCATGAAAGAATCTCATCAGTTACATCTCTTTCATTCTTTATAGACTTAGGTAATGTTTACTTTGAGTGATAAGCTAGATTGTTAAAACATAGGGCTAAGTATTTGAAGGATAAAATTATAAAACTATTTTAAAATTAAGCAATCCACCATCTATCCATCAAAATAAATAATAGATTAGCTTGAGTTATTTTTATCAATCGATCATATCATGCGAAACGCTACCTTAGCAAATTGTGAGTTCCGGTTTACACCGAGATGAGCTTAGGAGAGAGAGAGAGTATCTAACTCGGACCAATTTCAATTGTTCGTAGATATAGCAGATTGCGAGGTCTCAGAGACAAAGAGAGTCGATTATATGATAAATGTACGATTTAGCTCCTAAAGAAAATGAATAAAAGAAATTAAAAATAAAAAACCAAAAAACAATCCTAATCCCCAAGTTGAATATGTCAACTTGGATAAGTTTTATGTATCTTCAACAAAGTGGTTAGCTTTTTTCTTTTAAATTTAAAGTGTGTATTTTGATTTTTAAATCTTGGCTCTTAAATTTCACGTGTCATATGACCAGGTCAAGTTGACTAGGTTGCTGAAGCCTTCTAAGTCTTCTCTTGGGGTCTTTAAGTCTTCTCTTTTAAGTCTTTCTTTAACCCAGGGCTGAAGTTGCAATGCAGTTTGTATATATTATGCTTCTTCTTGTCAATAAATATATATTAGAGATATGCTCCTTCCTCAACCATGTAAACATACGAAGACGAGAAGGCAGGATTCGGAAGTAATTGCTCTGCTTCCATATCTCAAGTAAGTATATATATGCTGCTTTCTTTGCCATCTTTTGATTTTCTTCATCACTTTTCTTAAAGCTGCAACTCAAAATTATGACTATATATTTCATGTACAAATCCTTATTTATTATTTATGAATATTACTTTGATTCTGGACTGTGACTTGTATGGCTATACTGCAATGAACAAATCTTTTACTTTATTAGACATGTACATAAACAGCTTCATCTTCTTCTTTTTTTTCCTTTGAAACGGTAGACTCAGTTCATCTTCATACATATATATTTCAGTTCATTAATCTTGACATCGAGGTAAAGAAAATCTACATCTCTGTCTCTCACTAATTAGGAATGGAAGATTTTGGTTGAAAAATTAAGTTAATAATATAATTAAGGCTTTAAGCCCAAAATCATTCAAGTTGATGATCGGTCAAGTGAGTAAAAATGATCACATCAAAAGGTGGAGTAATTAATGTTTGAGACAAAAGATCTTTGATTCATATATCGTACTGCTAGTCTTAATTTCTTTGTTAATTGAGGAAAAAGCTAACCTTTACTTTTATTTTCTTTTTCGGCTATAACTGTATTCTTCGGGTTTTGTACTTTTTTTTTTAAGATGGGCTATAACTAATGAGGGCCCATGCTCAAGCCCAATAAACTCACCCATACGAAATTATTAGATAGGGGAACAATAACTGGTACCTATAGGCTATATCTAGTCTATAACTTATGCTGTTTAGTGCTAAGATCAAGCTGGAAGCTTACATACTCATCCGGTCCACTAAAAGTGTTGGTTTTATTATAGTTATGTCCGTCTGTAAAGAGTGTGGTCTTTCTTTTTTTAGACTTGATCTTATACTCTACTTTTATTTTCAACCACATAAAACTTATTTTATTACTTTATTTTAATTTTCCATCATATACAAAATACATTTCTAATACTTTTCTTCAAATCCATGCCACTCTTTCCACAATCTTCGTGGACCCAGGAAGTATTAATGGACTTATTTGAGCTTCATCAAGTCTAGATGAACTTTTTAAGTTTTAAATATTAACCGTATCTACATTTTTTACTTATTCCGTTATAGCATATTTATCTTGGTATGTGTTTTATTTGATGGAAATGAGTTGAAAATAAATATTTCTATACTTTTCTATCATTTTCAATATGTTATATGGAATAGATAATTTGAGTGGGTCTTTTTCCTTATTTTCATTTCAATTAATTGTGAATAATATTATCATGAACTAGCTAATCTCCTATACATTTGTCCGCATAGTACAAATGAAAATTATGTACATTGTAAAATAGAATCATACATAACATATACTACAAAACATAAATATGCACATAACAAAATAAAACTTAATATAGGACTCGAAATCTTTGAAAGGATACGAACAAGTACGAAACTGATAGGTTGCTATCTAGCCTTAATTATCGTGTTCATGTCGTTATTGTGTTGACACGTACAATACGGACATGATAATTTTGTGCCATGTAGCATGATATTTTTCGTGTTGCATTCGTGTGTGTGTGTGTTAGATCGCATCATGTTGGTATAATCCAATATTATTTACATATGTTTAACATTAAATTATTTTATGCAATTTGTAAATTTTATTATAATAATAATAATTATTATTATTATTGTTATTAATTTATTTCATAGTTTTTGTGTGAATTTATTGTTTTGTGCCATATCATGTCGTGTCAACACGAAAATATTGTGTTATATTCGTGTTGGTGTCGTGTTTGTGATTGTGCATTTCATGTCATGTTCATGTTCATGTTCGTGTTCGTGTTCATGTCGCCTTATCGAATATATCCTTAACGAATCGTGTTCGTATTTGGTCCTATCGTGTCGACATGATAACAATCCGACACGTAGGAATTGTCAGCCCTATTATCATAGGGTGTTAATTGGATGATATTTTTCACCTTTTCCATTCTAGAAAACATAAGATAGGAGGATCAAATTTGAATGTTCTAATATTATATTTGTGCATGACATCTTTTATTGCACTTATGGATGATAAATATGTGGCAATTTTAATAATTTATGATTTAAACTATATATAAAAAAAATATATATATGGTAACATTTGGAATTTTCAAATCCTAGAATTTATCACATGCCATCCATCTATTTGCGTATAACAACAAATCATGAATAGGTAAATTTGGTAAAAGAGATTCTGAATAATGTGAAAAACGTGTGTACACTATATATACAACAACAGAAAACATTTAATCCACGAGGTGTAGGTGAGGAGAGAGCATATATATACGCTCGCTCAATAAACCTCCCCTCTAAATTAAGATGACTCTAGTTGTGTCATTTTCCTGCCCACTTCGCCCAACACCCATAAACATTTCTCTTGTCCGAATCCGAACTACTATCGACGACGCCGGAAAACTGCGGGAGAATGGCTGCAGTGTCGGAAAGCGTGCAATTCCCAGCGAGCTCGTAAACCACTAATGGCAAGCTAGTCTCCAAACAGCATCCCGAAACCCTAACCACATTTCTGTGTGGTTGGGACAGAAAAATCACCTCCTCCACGAATTGCTCCAGTTTTGAATCCGGCACCGCCTCCGGAATCTTCATCACAACCACCTCCTTGTTCTCGAGAGTTGCGCGGTAGAATTTCCTTGGATTGCATCTCTCAAATACTGATCTACTGTCAGTTCTGCAGTAATTGTTGGTGGCGATCTTCATCTCTTCAGCTGTGTATATTTTGAGGTTGGATCTCTTTCGCTTAGATAGCTTCTTCTTCAATATATTTCCCCCATTCCTGTTAAACAAGCTCATTCTGTGATGGTTCAGCTTCTTATTGTGCTGCGACCAAAGGATCATTATATATACCCAAGGACCAACAGCTTCAAAGCTGCCCAATTCTGCATAAACATGCATGGACAAATTAATGATGATGTTTTAATTTGTTACTTTTCTTCAAGTACTCCTTCATCCATCCGTATTCACACAATTTTAAATAATACTCCTTCCGTCCCTCAAAAGTGTGCAAGGGATGGATGACACAAATTTTAATGCAAAATAGTGATAAAGTGGTGTGAGTGGAGAAAAGGTCCCACTTTTAAGTGATAAAGTTATGTAAAATAGTGATAAAGTGATGTGAGTGGAGAAAGGGTCCCACTTTTTAAGTGATAAAGTAATGCAAAATAGTGATAAAGTGATGTGAGTGGTGGACCCTGTTTGGTTTTTTGGTAATAAAGTTGAAATAATGAGGATAGAAATTGAAATTTTTTTTTTGCCAAATATGAGTTTGCACACTTTTTAGAGACGAACGAAAAAGGAAAAACTTGCACACTTTTCAAGAACGGAGAGAGTACATATTTCAATCACCATTCTATACGCTACTTTTCAACTCCCCATCAATCTCATGCAACGTAACACTTTCGCTGAAAACGGAAGGAGTAATATTTTACTACTCTCATTTTGGTTTTTGATTAAAAAAAAAGCATAAACTTAAGTCACATTATCTAATGTTCATTAATTTTCATTTCTTAATCTCTATGCTGAAAGAAATGATACATGGGGCATTATTTTGTTATTACAATTATATTGGTTACGTAATGAATTAATAAGCATACAAAGTTGCAAACCAAATAAAATAAATAAAAGCATACAGCCTCCATGGCATATCGTATCATATTGAATTGCTGATGATATCATATCATCATGATTGTTGTAATGAAATATAACTCAATCTAGCTACAATATATAATCCATAACCAACTACACTTATGAGATAATTTACATTAAAAATTGTTGTGAAAAATTAAGGGTGGCAAAATATGCTGAAAAATCGGTATGCCGCACTTAAGGTATCAAATAAAACAAGAACATATTAGAATTTTCGGTAAGGGTTGTTACCGTACCAATTTTTTTTTTTATATGGTAATAAAATCACTTTTTCAAATACAAAGGCATACAAATAACGCAATATGTACCAAAAAAACTTGCATATCTATGTACTAATAATATAGACATTAATATTTGTGAAGGACAATAACTATAGGACAGTGCCAAAATAAGGACACTTTTATCTCGAGTACTATATATCTATGACACATCCCCGCCCCAAACTCGTTTCCTACTCACTCAAAACCGCTCCATCAGGGTAAATGTGAGGGTGCCTTCAGAACCCCGACCGGTTGACATTCCTAGTTTTTCCACAAAAAAATTATCACATTGTGAATAACACGAGTTTTTATAAAGAGTTACACTTCCATGCGGCTGGCCTAAGCATTAGGCTCAGCTGACTGGACCGATCCGGCTCTAGTCAGTTTTTTTTTTTTTTTTTGGTAATTGTTGAGGTACTATTTACCAATTCATTTGATACGTTTTTAACAAGGTAGAGTATTTTTTAATATCAAATAGGTGATTTAATATCATTTTGTAGCATTTCATATCAAATAGAGTACTGTTTAGTAAGAAGTAGTACCATTTACCAATATATATGTTCCATTATACTTACAAGGTAGAGTATGATTATAATTGTAAGTACCATTTAATATGAAATAAAGTATTAATTAATACAATGAAAAATACTATTTAATACTTCCCTCGTCTCGCTTGAATTGATACTCACCTTTTTGCACACGGATTAGGAAAGTGTTTGTTTGTAGTGGAAAAGTAACATGGACCTACCTTGTTGTGTTTTAATTTATTGCCTTTTCGGAAATGCATCAATTCAAATGGGACAACAGGGAGTCAAGCAACATTCAAATGAGTATCATTTAGTAGTACATTTGTGGCTCGTTTGGTATGAAGTATGTGATTAGATGTGATAAATTTGACTGAGATTAATTTTATAATATTATAAATTAATATGATGTTTGGTAGTATGTATAAATAGTATTAATATGTATTCCGTTGTTTGGTGAGATGTATTAATACTAAATAAAACTAAAACCTGCTATAATTAAGATTTGTCATATGTATACCACCTCTGCACGAGGTATACGTATACCCACGAATCCGTATAAAATTTTCGGGCCTTTAATTTATAAAGGGCCACGTATGTTCTACCAAATAAGATATGGATGTATTATTTATATTATACACCCTAATCACTTCTACCAAATGAATAGTACTATTTAATACAAAGTGAGTACCATTTAGAAAATAAATTAAAAACTAAAACTAAAATAAAAATAAAAATAAAAAAAATTAAACCGACTGGATATGGGTCGGATCCGGGTCGGATCCTGGTAGCTGATTTGTGCATGGGCTGCATGGTTAGACGGCCCGCAACGAAATATTTGTGCTTAATATAATAATTGCTAATAAATGAGTGGAGTAATTGTCAACTTCAAATGTCGACCACTTAATTATACTTATAGGGTACATTGCTAATATTATCCCGTCATTTTGTTGACTTTTTAAAAATGTCACAACCTAACGATAATTACAAAAATACTCCAACATTACATTTAATTAATCCATTTTGCCCCAAAAAAAATTCCGATCCATGTAAATTGACGTGTCTCATTGGAGCATCTACGATAACAACCGTGTATATAGCTAAAACTAGGGGTGAGAATTTGGGACCGGGAATAGGGAAATTCTCGTTCCGTCCCGAGTCCCGATTTTTTCGGGATTGGGACCGGGATCGGGACTCGAGTTTTGGAAAGTTTCGGATTCGAGAGTCCCGAATCCCGATTGGGACTATCCAAATTTTCCGAAAATTAATTTCAATTTAATTATAATTTAATTTTAAAATTTTAAATTAAATAATAAATATATAATTTTTGGGGTTATAATCTTGAATTATAAATTAAAACTAATAAATATATTTTTTTTCTTAAATATTGCAAGATTTTTTTTTTAAAATTCGGGTATTTTTTGGTCTCGTTCGAAAAATTCGGGATGTTTGGGACATTCGAAAAATTCACATTCGAGACTGGGACTGGGACCGGTACCGAAATTAAAATTTATCATATTTCGGGATTCGGGACTCCAGAAGACCCGAACGGGATCAGGACCGGAACCATGAAATCCTCAATTTTTGGGACCGGGACTTTAGGACTTCGGGACGGGTATCCGGTCCCGTCCTGATTCTCAACCCTAAGTCTAAAACTCTAATTTTAAGTCAACAAAGAAACTTTAAGGAAATTGACTAGAAATCTAGGCTAAACTTTATTTGGAAAGTATGCATATTATAAGATGGAAACATGCATGCATATGACAAAATATATACATGAAAAATTATTCTTATAAGAAACATAAAATATGATATAATAAAACGAAATATTCATGGTCCTCGTCATGTTGGCGACTGATTGAAATATAGTGAAGTGTATTCTATGTTCTTTTGGTAATGTGCCATTTACTTTGCATAATAAGATGTACTGATTGAAATTCTTACATTTCAATCGAAGAGAGAGAGAACCACCATAACTGTTTCGTGGTGGCAGAGATTGAGCAACACTTTCTTCTCTCTGTAAAACTCGCCAGATTTGTAATGAAACATATATAAATCACATCGCCGCCAAATCCAATGTGCAACCTTTCCAACTCGGGCATCATCTTCTCAACAATCTTCGGCCGCCATTTGAACTTTGAATCTTGTTAACCGTTTTGGGTTCTAATTTCCTAGAGAGAGATAGTTCTGATCGAGAAAGGGAGAAGAAAAGCCAGAATTCATAAGGGGAAATAGGAAATGATAGAATCTATTAGTGTGTTTTTTTTTTTGTAATTTGGGTATTTCTTATAAAATGAAGTTATTTTATTGGAAACTTATAAACTGTTGGAGTTCACTTTCACAACTAATTTAGTGTGGATACTTTGCAACAAGTTATAAACTACTTCGTATTTTAGAGTACAACTTAAGCCAAATATTAGTATATAAAGATTATGCATTACATTTCGTATTCTTAAGTGGTTAATTTTTTTTAAAATTTTAAAGTTACGATAATAATATAGGTGAAGGTCTTTGGATGGACATTATTGACTGAAAGTATGTTCGTCGGTAGACGTTTTCGCGAAAATCACACTCCCACCCTAACATTTGATTTGGACCGATTATATCCTTAACGTAGTAAAATGTGAGCAAAACGCTCTTATCCTTTAACAGTGCTTTCAACTGAGTTAAAGAAAATAGTTCTATGCAGGACATTGTCTCCCTTCACACCGGTGATTTCTCCCTCGTGTTGTGGTGGAGGCTACTACATGCACCAACGACTACCTTATCCTTTTTCCTTTTTCGTATCAATCAAAGAGCAAGAGAGAGAAAGGATGAGAGAGATGGGAGAGATCGCGAGAACATACTACGAGCAAACGAGGCCGAGAAGAAGTTGATCAAATACTTCTTCACAAAACTCGGCGTTGATGGTGACTGGAAGGAAACGAGAAGCTCTGCCCCATGGCCAACTGCCCCTACCAATTTCTTCAACCGCGAGGGAGACAACGAGGACATTCACAAGCGAGGTCACTGGTTCAAGTCTAGGATGTCCTTAGCGAGTGCCGAAAGCATCACTAGCTTACGCTTTGACCGAGTAGCATGGGAAACATGGAATCCCGTGTGAATAAAAAATGACCACCTTACAAGGCTAAATACTCCTAGATGACCGATAGCGACGTAAGGAAAGGGTAAAAAGAACCCCCATCGAACCCCTCTACTTCTGGATCAACAGAGCAAGGCATACCCTTCTCATATAAAAAATGCAGCCCGTCCCTTCCGTCCGGTCAACGGCAGAATGCAGCCTACAATTCGGGATTGCAATTTTATAGGCCGAGATGGATGAGAGAGGTGAAGAGCACTGAACCAATGACCGCCGCACTGCGCCGAAACGAGAGAGGGAGACGAAAGTGAAGGAAATGGGGGTGGGGCTGAGGTTGAGCACGAGAGAGAAACGGGTGGGAGCAGACGACGGAGGTGACATCGTTGTTGTTGCAGTCGCCGGATAGTGACGGTGGCGGTTATGGCTGGCCGCGATTGAAAGGAGAGAGAGGTTTGTGTGTGATAGAGTGAGAAGGAGGCGAGAGATGAGAGATACATAAATATCTTATTACTATCTCCGTCTACGAAGAGTGTTCCGCTTTTGCTATTTTAGTGTCCACAAAGAGTCTTCCACTTTCCTTATCCTTATTTGTCAAAAACAAGGTGTGACAATTTCTCCACTCACACAATATCCTTCACTCTTTATTAAATCAACATGGTGGGACCATTTCTCCACTTACACAATCTCTTCACAAAGTGAAACACTCTTTGTGGACGGAGGGAGTATTAGGTTAAAATAAATAATAATATACTCCCTCCATCATACTGAACATGATACGTATTCTATTTTTGGTTATCCCATTAGTAGTGGCACAAGTCTAAAAGGGAAATAAAATTACCTTAAAAAATTAGTCAACAAAAATGGCTACACTATTGTGCCCCAAACTATGATGCCATGTTTACTGGGACTAAGAGAGTAATAAATAAAAATAAGGAAAATAAAAATCGAATTTCTTTATACACTGTTAACTCCTTGTGAGACAAATATTTAACTGTTTAAAATAAAACCAAATTTTTATGTGTGTGCGTTGGCCTAGTGGTAGGGGGTTAATGTTTGAGGCCAAAGATCTCGGGTTCGAGTCTTCCATGACGCGCCCTTTAAAATTTATGCATCAAATTTATATATAAAAAAAAGAACTAGGGGCATTTTGCACAGGCTTTCAAAAGTTGAGGGTGTAATTGGTCCAAATCAAACGTTAGGAGTGTATAAAATTTCTGTGAAAACATTTGAGGGTGTATTTGCGCATTTTCCCTATATTATACAAGTTTAGTAAAGCTTGTTAACTAAATAATAAGTGAACCACTTTTAAATCTACAATAATTGACATGGTATAATTTATTCTCTTATACATTAATTGGTAATTAGTTTATGCAATATCGAACTAAATATTAATCTTTAGGTAAAATACTATGCTCATTTTTGAATAGTATTTTTTCAAACAAATAATATTCAAATCTAAGTTCAATAGCCTCCAAGTATTCGATAAAGAAGAGCATGACTGCACTGCATGAGCATGAGATCTAGGTAATCATTTTTGTTATGTTTCCCTTATCTAATTATTTCGTGAGAGTGAGTTTGTTGGGCTCGAACTTCGGCCCTTATTAGTTGAGCCCAAAATAACAACCGAAGGAATTGGTAATCATTTGAGTTATATTTTCCGGCCCTAACTAACTTTTTCTAGAGACGGTGAGTTTATTGGGCTTGAGTTCCGGCCCTAACTAATCAGTTGAAGCCCATACAATAAGTAATCATTTGAGCTATGTTTTTTTCGTGTTGGAGATCTGCTATAAACAATCTTCATTCTAGAAATTAGAAATCAACATAACAACACTAACTAAAAAGTAGTATTATTTTATGCATTAAAAAGCATTAGAATTGATTAAACCATTATATGATACGTACACAAGCATACTATAGAGAAATAATTATCTCATCTGTAAGAAAACACGTGTAACTTTAGAAGTCAATCTTGTATCTAGACCATCCATAATCTGGATTAACAAAATGGAGTTGTTTTAATTTTTAAAATGAAGAGGATTTCTATTTGATCATCTCTCGTGCTTCCCCTATCTAATTATTTCGTGAGGGTGAGTTTGTTGGATTTGATATTGGGCTCTCATAATTAGAGGCTACATAATAAAGAATAATAGGGAATCATTTGAGTTATGTTACCCCCTATCTAATTATTTTGTGAGGGGTCAGTTTGTTGGGCTTGACTTGGGCCCACCTTTCTTGGAGCCAATCTATTTATAAAAAAA
This sequence comes from Salvia sclarea, assembly GCA_036873715.1. Taxonomy (NCBI): domain Eukaryota; kingdom Viridiplantae; phylum Streptophyta; class Magnoliopsida; order Lamiales; family Lamiaceae; genus Salvia; species Salvia sclarea. The sequence goes on from JAYJMF010269380.1 coordinate 11,587, forward strand.
GGAATACATGTTGGACATAGCATTTTAAAAACCAGAAGGCTTTCATTCCGGACAACATAAACACAAAACACATTTTGCGAGTTAAAAAAATTTCACAAACATAAATGGATGCAAGTTTTTGCACCAGATCAATAACAACCCCAAAAAAATACACGGCAAGATTAAGAGATCAAAACATTGATCAATATAACCATAACACAATGCAATATCTTTAAAAAAAAATACACGACAAGATGAATTTCACCAACCTTAATATGGAGCTCAACCAATCAAATCCGGGGGACGGGTCCTAGTTTTGCCGCATCTTAAATACTATACAAAATAATAAAATCATAATTATTAATTACAAATGAAGTTAAAATTGTTATGCAAAAAATTAGAATAAGCTTGGGCCCTCATTAGTTGGAGCCCATCTAATCTAATTAAAAAATAAAAATAAAAGAAGCTAGGTGAGCATTTGAGTTATGTTTTCCCTTTTGAAATTTTGGGTTCGGTTCAAGATTTTTATTTTTGAGATATGAATCTGGTTCAGATCCGACCAGCGAACTCATTTAGATTATATATTCCTTTCGGTGTTTATAAGTTTCTAAAACCAAAATTTACAAATTACAAAGTACAACTCATAACAAATTTCTATATAAAAAAAAAATAGGTAACAAATTATGGGAAATAAAATATGAATCTCGAATCGGATCTGAGGATCCTATCTGAACTAAAAACTAATTAAGGATTTCATGGGATCGATAACAAAGAAAATTACATATTGCTGCTTGAAAAAGTGATGAAGAAAATCAAAAGATGAAAAATTGAAAATCAAAGCAGCACACTTACCAAGAGCTAGCAATTACTCCGCTCCGCGCCCTATCGTCTTAGTATCTTTACGTGTTTGAGGAATTAGGAGCATCAATCTAACATCTTTTGAGGAGAAGAAGCATAATTAAGGTTGAGTATATAAAAAAGTTTCAGAAACTGCATTGTAACTTCACACCAGGCTTCAAGAAAGACTTCAATTCAAGAGAAGACCAATTAGAAGCATTAATTCAACAAGTCAATTTGATGTGTTCATATCTTAAATTAATTACAATTAGCAGTAAATTAATTATAAGAAGAGCTTTAAAGAAATTGAGTAAGAACTAGGCGGGAAGTTTAAGGTAAATTCATCTTTCACGCGCACACAGCGTCTAGTAGTTTCACCTTCTTTTCCTGTGAAAGACCTTCAGTCTTATTCTTAAGTGCCGCGTCGATCGTCATCGATTATTTCCATAGGAAAACACACAGGTTTTTTCTATATGTGATTTTTTACTGTTTAAAATTAAGATATTTTTTTATTTTGCATACCGACTTTAAAATCCTTTTATAAATTACTGAATTTAATTTCATAACTTTCTAATTTTGCTAATGATTAAAAATCCGGCACCACTAATGCTAACATGGGAATGCCGGATAATGACATGGCATATTTAAAAGGAAAATTAAATGGAAATTAGGAATATTATATTTAAGACTAAAGAAATTAGGAATAATGTAATGAAAATTAAAGAACTAATTTGTATATTGGCGCTAAAATTTTTAACAATTAAAAATGCCACCTATTTTATGTTCTTGCCATATTTAAAAAGTGCCACACGTTTATGCCATGTCAATTTTCCGTCATTCCATGTCAGCAGCACTAGTAATGGCAAAAGTGGAACACCCAAAATGTCAGCAGCACTCTTTGTGGACACCCAAAATGACAAAAGTGGAACACTCTTCGTGGACGGAGAAAGTATAAAGTAGTGACAGAAATATATATTATTAAAAATTGTGTGAGTAGTAAAGTGATAAACATGGTTTTTCATGGTTTATGTGATCTTAAGGTGATGTTGTAATAGGTGGAAAACATGTTTATAACAAGTATATGCTTTAGTTTGCTTCTTCTTTGAGTTTTGATACTTGCTGTCAACTTTTGATAAAAATGCAGAAATTGGTTGATGATTTGAGGAGATTGAAATGCATGGGACTAAATTACGTCTCGATAGGAGTCTGTAGGTGAAAACCGTGTGTGATTTGGAGTCCGGACGAGCGAGAACAAGACGAAACAAAATCGTCGCTCAACTGCGTGAATAGTGCTCGCTTGCAGATCTAGCTTGCTCGCAAGTGAGGCGAGTTTTGGAGGCGAGATTTTGGGCCCAATTCTTTGTATTTTCGTTCCTTATTCGATTAGGGCTTCCTTATAATCATCCTACACCTATATATATATATATACATATATATATATATATATATATATAGGGGTTGGCTAAAATAAAACCCTCCTTAAAATAAGAACTACGAACCAATTGCAAATCACAGTATACATATTTGCAAATATCAT
>JAYJMF010269491.1:0-13937 GCA_036873715.1 Salvia sclarea
TGTGTATATTTAGTGAAAAATATGGTCGTTGAATTAGTATAAAGCATATGTAGTTATATAATTTTGAGGTTGAAAAAATTTGCCCCCCCCCCCCTAGATAGAATTCCTGGCTCCGTCCCTGCGCCTCTCCCAAATAAAGTATCAGAAAACTTCAAACATTTTTGCTCCTTGGTGAAAGGTAAAAAGAAAAAGTTGATGATTGCTTCTATATGGAAATATTTTACTTGGTCTATTTGGAAGTAAAGGAATGAGATTGTCTTCAATAATGGAGTTTGGAACAAAGATAAACTTCTTGGATTCAATATGTGGTGTGGAGTTGGATAGCTGGAAACTACTTTGTCGAGAACCACGATTAAATTTCCGGTTGTGGCGCACCAACCCGCTGTTTGCTTGCTCTTTGCTTTCTTAGCAGCTGCACCTATGCTGCCTTCTTTTGGTTTTCTCTTTTCTTGCTTTGATGACGCTTTGTAGTTGTTGTGTAATCGTCTTCTCTCTCGCGGTGTCTGTGTCGTTGCTGCTCTATACATTATGCATTACTCATGCCTGCTTTTGAATAACAAACGTCTATGTAATTAAGGGGCACGAAGATTAATAAATAAGTATTTAAGGAGTGGTTAGGTTAGATAAAGTAGGAAAGATAATACTTTAAATGATAATAAAGTAGGAAAGAAAAATGTAAAAATATAATTAAATAAGTAATAAAGTAAGAGAGATAAAAGATAGATTAAGTGATAAAGTAGGAAAAAAAAAGTGGTAATTATTTCCTTTTAAAGAAAGTAGACACTTGTAATGGGACACTCAAAATGGAATACATAGACGTTTGTAATGGGATGGGGAGAATAATAAACTTTAACTGAAATTAACACAAATATTTCCGTTAGGCCGACCTGACCTTCAAGTTCAGGCGCGGCCCAACAATATATAACAAAACATTGTTTGGAATATTAAAAAAACAATGCCTAACCCAGTGGAAAAGTGCACTGGGCTATTATTTAAATCTGGACTCTGGGTCCGAATCTCATCAGGATTGGGGACGGGATGAGATGGAAATTTCCCAAGTCCCGGTCCCAAATTCTTACCCCTAGCTAGTTGCATGGGTGCAACAAAATCCGACCCGGACCCCGATAACGCATTGAAAGTTGTATATATTATAGAAAGGAATATATTATTGTAATTGTAGCAGTGTAGTGGGTATTTTCTTTTTATATTTTTTATTTTCTAATTATTTTTTCCATTTCTTTTGTATATTTTCTGATCATCAAGTTGTGGCTTTTACCCGACTTTCTCTCTAAAGTGCGTGCATGAAATTGATAAACATGAAAGAAAAACACATGATTAAACTACAAATTTTGCTAAAAATAGAGAAATGCGCATGACAAGCTATATATTTCCAATATGTCTTAACTTCATTTGATTATAATTTGAAGGGGTTTTCAGTAGCAGTTACACTCAATCATATACTCTTGCATCAATGGACAAAATAAGAGTCCCAATTTAGTATTTCCTAGAAAAAAGAGTCTGAATATTGATAATGCTTCATCCTATAAAACATTACAACGTATTTCCAAAATCAAGATTTGTCATCTCTCAAAAGTTTCTTTAATCAACAAATGTGGGGACAAACAATTCCGAAAATAATAACAATAATAATAGGAAAATTGGAGAAAATAATCCCCAAATTACAAAAGAATACATGAAAAAGTAACCGTTTCAGGACTTGACACTACACATGATCTGCCAGAACTATATACACTTTACACAAAAAAATTTATATAAAAAAGATTTTAAAAAATTCTGTAAAATCGCGTTATAACTTGGTTTTGCTCAAGTGGGTGAAAGCTTAGGAGGAGGGCACCTTACTGTTGGACCAGAGAAATTCAATTTCCAGATTTCTTGAAGGTCCACTTTTGCTTTGAGGCAGCAATATGTACTCCCCAGCAACTGCACCCAACATCACTACACGGTCTATTTGGATCGTCACCTTTCCAAATGAGCTCTGCCATTATACCATCAAAACTATTAGAATATGCAAGTCTCTTTGTGTGTGTGTGTTGTGTTCTTGAAAACACCAAGTTGCACCATATCTGGTTGCTTCAAACTAGCTTACCTTCCCCATTTTGCTCTTGTTCTTGCATGAAATGTTAAGCTTCTGGCCCTTTGGAGGACTTTCAAATGACCACGTGAAACTCTCGTCCCATTCTGGATTGGGACCAGTGGATACAATCTGACAGTCAAGAATATAGTTGCATTAGTGCAAAAAATATAATAAATGCATGTTCGAGTCGTTCAAACCACTTATAAGTTTCTATGTGTAATAGAGTTAGAACAAAATGAGGAAACATAGCACATAAATTCTCTAATACACTTTAGGAAATCCAATATCCTCTCCACGTGCAGCGAGTATACAAACAAGGCAAATAGCACTGTTGAAAAGAAGTAGTTTCTGAAAGAAGTAAGATTTCAGACCTTTGTTAGTTTCGGGGGTGTATTTCCGAGGGTCAGCTTGCAGAATGCACTAGGGTTCCCAACTGATTGCTTTATGTTGTTTCCTCGCTTGATTATAACAGTGAGCATTCCTGGCAAACACTGCAGCAAAAATTCGGCTTTCTCTTGGAACCGAGGAGGTCCTGATTGGATCAGGTACTGTAACAGGGGTATGGCGTCTGCTGCAGCAATAGATTGCGCTCGAGAAACTTCAGCTGGACACGCTGACCATGCCTGTCTCAGAAGGAATAGTGCATCCAAGGCAGCTTCTTGAGTGGCCTCCGTTCCACTCTTGAGAGAGGTGACCAGATGAGGAATACTTAGTGTTGCAGGTTCAGTGGCTCTAAGACGGGGGAAGTTGCTGAATAGTGAATTCAGGGCCTTCAAGTACTCCTCATTTACAGCACCATTAGCCCACAAGTCTTTCTCGATTGCAGCTACAACATTAGGAAAATCATCATTCCATTAAGCATCAACAATTAGGAAGCATGAAAAATATTTTCAAACTTTTGATATAAGCAGTGAAACCCAGAAAGGCTTAGAAAAACATATAAAGCATGTGCAGATTAGACATGAAGCTCTGGAAAATTATTCTCATCATCAAAACAAAAACATTCAGCAATTGCTGTGCTACATGGTAATGCAAATCGATGTGGTGTTGGAGAAGTAACAAACACAGGCCAAGCAGATCAAAATATATGCACCGAAATCTAAGCAAAGACTGAGATGACTACGAGATGAGGATGTTTACCTGTTATAGTTCTGACAGTTTCACTTGAGGCATATTCTTGTATGGTATTATTAGCGAAAAGAAGCTTGATAAACATTGCTGCCTGCAGGGATGTTTCAGGGTCACTTGAACCAATCAAATCAAGCACAACCTGTACACCACCAGCTTCTGCAACTGCCCGTTTATTTGATTTACTGTACATCACAAGGTTCTGTAGAGCACATATAGCTACTACTTTCATCTCTTCTGTCGGTTGATCCTCAAGCAGATTCACTAGTGCTCGGCATGCGGAAACAGCATCTGCTGATCGAGCAAGAACCTCATTCTGGAAAAGATCACCAAGAGCAAGAGTTGCCAGTAGCCTCGCCTGCTGACCTTGGGTTTGAGGATCCAAAAGGTATTGAGATAATGGCAAAATGGCTGACTTGGTAACTTTAGATTCCCGGATCTTTACATTGTTCAACAAAACCTCAAGTAGTCTAGCAGCGGTTTCTTCACACTGATGATTTCTAAGAATTCCCAAAAGTCCCTCAATTGCCCCAGATTCAGCCATTGCTTCAGCACTGGCAGAATCATCGCTCTCCAACACTAGAAGAGCATTTAATGCACCAACAACTGTGCTCTCCGTGCCTGAACGAAGCAACCTGACCAACACTGCTATAGGTACTTCCAAATAGAACTCAGAACTAAATTGCAGAATACTGGATAAAACAGAGGCAGCAGACTCCCACAAGGCATTCGGGAGAGAAGGATCAGCTTGAAGTATGACTTTGGATAGTTCGGTCACACCACCCCCCTTTGCAATCTCATTTGGCCATGTCGCTGCAACACAGACGAGAGCCCGGACAGCTTTCTGCTGCAAAATAGGAATTCCAGAACCAAGAACACGTATCAGCGGACCAATCACCTGTTGTGTTAGAGGATCTTTTTGAAGATGCTCCTCCAAAAGAAGGTGGGAAAGAAGCTCAGCTGCCAACTGCTGCACAGCTGAAGCAGGAGAGTCGAGCAAGGGTATAAGCGGTTCAATAACATGCTGAGATATGAGGGTATAATCAGCACGACACTGTGGATGCTCTAGAATATTGACAAGAACCTGCAGAGCACTATGTTGTCCATCAGGTCCGAACTCTAATCTCGTTAGTAACAGGAATAGGGGCTCAATCACTTTTGCTGTTGATGGAGCTTTGGCAATGGTAGCATTATTTGTGAGGATTCTGAGCAATTCAGCAAATGCAGCACAGAGGAAATCAGGTGCCTCATGAAGTATATCAAGCACACTCTCGACCACTCCTGCTTTCACCATTTCCATCTTACATGCAGGTCTATCTTTCCCTAACTTAACAAGAGCTCTAGAGACAACCTCATTGAGCAAATAATTCTGACCATACAGAAGACCTACAAGTGGGGTAACAGCACCATGAGCAGCAACAAGTTCTGCTAGCTGTTCATCGTCTAAAAGTCTATCTAATGCTCCCACAACTGAATGATGAGCTGGACCATACTCAGTAACAAGGAGAGACACTAAAGGCTCAATGCAGCGAGCTGCTGCTAGAGTAGATCTTATCCTTGTGTTGCAAAACAGTACACAGCATAACTCAGCCGCATCCCCTTTCAATTCCATTGAATAATTTGATGACAGAATCCTGCACAACACATCAACAGCATTGATCTCAACATCAGCAACCACAAGGGCTCTTGATGGGTTCTGACTCAGAAGCCGGACCAAAGCAGCGATAGCGGCATGCTGCTCCTTCTCCAATCCTGTGTTCAGGATTTCAACCAAAGGTTGAACAGCCTGCCTGGAAGATTCAGCATTCTTTACATGGTCAGCAGAAAACAAGTTTTCCAGTGCTTTAGCTGCACTATATCTTGCTGCTCTTCCACCTAAGCGCAAAACTGCAACAAGTTGAGTAACGGCACCCAATGCAGCTTCATGTTTCCTTATCTCAGGTGTGCTAAACAGAACTCCAAGTAAATCAGTAGCAGCTTCCTCAGCATCTTGTGGGCTTAGAGAAAGATACTTCGTCAAACCCTCCAGAGCCCCTGACTCCACCATAATAGTTTGATTGGAAGGAGTATCTCGAGCAAGCTGGATCAGAAGTCCCAGAGCAAGAAAAGGTGCCCCAGGGCGTTCTGGAATAGGTTTAAGCAAATCAACAAGTGCAGGTATCGCTTTCCTAGAAGTTGCGCTGACTCTAATGTCATCCACCCTAAACAGTCTCTCAAGGGCAACTTGGTCAGGATAGCTTACCAAAGTAAACTCCTCTGACAATTTCAGAAGGTCATGTATATCAACATCAGAGCAACCAAGCAAGGTAATCAGTCCTACTGCTGCCCCAGAATTTGCAACAGAGAGAAGAGTTCCTCTGCTACCATTACAGACCAGACTAGCCAAAGCTTGGGCAGCAAAGAATCTGTTTGCTGCCACCTCTGACCTCAACAGATTAGCTAGCACTGGAATTGCATTCATTGTTGCATGTGCACGAATGATATCTCTATCTTGAAATAAGATAGCTAATAATAGAGCAGATATCCATACACTGCTATCTTCTTTGTAATCAGACTGCAAAATGTGTAGTAAAAATAAGTATGGAATATAGAAGAGATTTTGTAGTCAGCAACTCAGCATCTTAACAAGGCATCATAAGTGAATGAAAGGACAAGATTCAAGTTCACATGAAAACCAAGCTTCGCACCAAGAATATTGAGTATTGAATCTCAAGCAAATTAAGGAGTAACAAGATACCAATTCAAAAAAATAGGAGTAACAAGTTACCTGAGTATACTGGAAAAAGGATTGTGAGATTTTTTCAGTGAGAATGTCAATTGCTCCAGCCTCCATGATATCCAGCTTATTTTTGTCACTATGACTGGCAAGTGCAGAAAGGAGCCAGATGGCTATACTTGAACCATATATGACTGAAGTAATTTTCTCCGAGTCATTTTCACTTGTTTCATCATTCATCCTGGAGATACTTATGATATCTTTGCTTCCCTGATCTCCAACTTGAGATGACTCCGAAGAATCTAGCATTCCAACAACAGAATGCACGAGTGAAGTGCACAAATTAGACATATTTAATTCTTCAACTACTCTTTGATGATTCACTTTTGCACTGCAAACAAGAAGTGCAGCTCCACCAATTTTAACTCTTGCATTTGAAGAACTGATAACTCTTCCTGCAATACATGAAATGCACCTAGTGCTGCAGACAACCATGTCCCCAAGAACTAGGGGCTTAGACTGGCAAAGCCGAGAGAGTATTTCTATAGCTTTATCCTGCAAATGCGGTGTGGCATCAGCAATACATGAAACTATAGGTGTAATGCTAGTAGGGTAGTTGGAAAGAACTGCCCAAGAAGGTTGGTTGTGCCCAATATCTTTCATAGGCCATGAGAGGAAAGCAAGGGCATCTAGAGCCTCCGAGGCAGCAAGAGATTTACTGTCAGCCCCTTCGAGGAAAGAAACTAGAGCCAGAAATGTTCCAGTGTGATTTACACAATCAGTTAATGCAGAATCAATCTGATGAGAACGCAGAAACCGAGCAATTGCAGCTGCAGCATGGATCTTTCCAGCATTTGTGCCTTCATGCAAAACTCTAGCAGCAGGCAGTATAATTTCTTCTGGGACAAATTTTTCTGATGCTTCACTGTCTAAAAGAAGATTTGCCAAAGCACAAACTGCTTGATCTGCAACCGGCAGTATTGAGGAGTTAGCAAGCCCCACTAACAAAGGGAAAGCATCTTTCGCGACAAGTGCGATATCACGGTTCTCATTTATAGAGAGAAAAATAGCGGCAAGGCAGTGAGAAGCTTCAACTAAGATGTTTTCAGATTCAAGATTCAATAGTTTCACGACCGATGAAAGGGTTCTAACAGCAATGCTTGTTTCACGCAAATCCTTCCTGAGTTCAAAAATTCCAGCCAATGCCCCTGCAGACTTTGCCTGAGTCTCTTCCTTGGTAGAGTTTAAGATTTTTATCATTGTCTCAATGGCATCGTTTGCAGCACTACCCTCACGTATCAGATCACTCAGAGGGACCACTGAGAGTAAACTTTTCATTGCATCTAAGACATATACTTTGGATTCAGGTAAGTCACTGGTTAATAACGCAGAAAGTTGGCTGATTGTAGCTGTATCAGACTTGTGAATCAAATGATTCAAGGTCTTAGCAGCAATCTCCTTACCATTAGAACTTCCATTCTTTAGTAGCCAAAGCAGAGCAGGGACAGCATCAGCACTTTCCACACATGCACGTATATCCTCGCTATGGTTACAAAGGTTTCCAAGTATTGTTGCAGCATTTTCTTTGGCTTTTGCAGACCCAGTTTCCAGAATTTGAACAAGTGGAGGAATGCCACCAGCAGCAGTGATAGCCCATTTGCTCTCATCATTTTCATGAGTTAGAAGGCAGAGTAATGCAACAGCACACTCTTGCTGCTGCTCTGATGAGAGACCAAGAAGTGATATCAAAAGCTGAATTCCATCACGACCTTGAAGGGCTTGCCACAAACTACCTTCACTTTTGGAAAGAATCAAAAGAGACCTTATCAACTCTTCCTGAACCTCATCGGTGGCCATGGTAATCAAACCAACAAGCAGCCTTTTCGCATCAGAATTTGCTAGCTTACTTGCTAGTACCACATTACCATACAAACTAGCAAGGGCTTCTATTGTACGCTCCTGCACTAGAAAGGGTAACCGAGGTTTGAACTGCTGGAGCAATGTCTCCTCAACCTCCATGGGATCCGATGCTCTAGCAGTTTCTGCTTTGCTGTCATATATCATTAAAGCAGACGCTAATGCTCCCAATGTGTCTGCCACTTGATCGGGGGAGTTACATGATTCAAGGCTTTGACCAAGACTGGATATGACATATGATAGGCCACCAGATATGTTTGCAAGCGCACACATCGCATTCTCTTGCAAAGCTTGCGCAAACTCACCCTGCATGAATTCTTTTGAAGGAGCTATTGTTGCATTGATTAGAACAGGTATACCACTCGCACCAGCAATCTCCCGCCTTGCTTCTTTGCACTGAGCAGAAAGAGATTTAAGAGCAGCTGCAGCTTCTGCTCTTACAGAAGCATCAGTTCCAGGTCCAAGTAGCTTGAGAAGTAGTTTAGTTGCCTCTGCAGACAAGATTTTGGCACAAACAGATGGATCCTCCATCATTATACATGCCAGAAGAAAGCATACATTTGCTTGTGTACTTGCTTGGCCCGTAGTCAGCAATTTGATCAGTGTATCGACTCCTCCAGCTTTAATAGTAGCAGACCAGAATCCCTCAGTGCTGCTAGAAAGATTCCGCAAAGCGCCCGTAAGCAATTCATCAACCATGTTTCCAGCCTTAAGTCCTTTCTTTAGTTGCTCCCATAATACAGGGACAACTCCTTCTGTCGAAAAGATTTTTGAGCCAACGTGATCCTTAGCACCATCTTGTGAAACAGAATATATGGCCTTTGCTGCCGCAATTTGTCCGTCAACTGTGTTTGATTTAAGAAGACCAAGTAGTGGTGGAATGCAACCTCCAAGTAATACTTTGACTCGCAATTCATTCTCTTTGCAAAGAGAACACAAAACAATAGCAGCCTGTATCTTTATTGCCAACGATCCAGACCGAAGAAGAGAGACAAGTACAGGAACTGCTTGGGAATGTGACCCAACAGCATCAAAAGCATTTTCCCTTGTATTAAGTAGCTCATGTAATTGCTTCAAGGAATTCTCCTTTTCTTGTGATGATGAGGAACTCTGACGCAACCGCTCAATGCATTGGGCAACACTTGCTAATGTCCCATCTGGGTCCTCCATGCTACTCCTATCTCTGCAAGTAAAGAGGCAGTATGATGACGTTCAAGACCAGTTCAACATAAACTCATAAAATAACTCTTAACAGAAAGCTATAGAAAACATGTTGGTGCGGGTTAACCTAGGAGGAAGGGGAATTCTTATGCCATAATACAGTACCAACAACATCCAAAGTTGAACGAGCAAAAACAAAAGAGCATAAAGAAAGTCGTGACTATTTTTTTAAAAATAAAATGGAAATTAGAAAAGTTGGTTCTTGGAGGGCTACAGAATATCTAATATTGTAGGAGGCAAATTCTAGTGAAAGATTTGAGTTAATTCCACATAGCTCCATCAGTAGAAATATACGCCAGCTTAAAAGCTTTCTATTCATAATTATAAGCAAGCGAATCAGCTAAGCTATGAGGATTGAAGAATTGACTAGTCGAAAAGGATCTCCAGTGTGAAGTTTGGACACTCCCCATAGGGAAGAGGGAAGTAATTCCATTCTATCCTTTTCTTGTGCAGATCAATAAGAGTAATTGGACAACTACTGTACACCATGCTCACATCAGGTGGCATCAGATGATTGTTGTTAGCTTTTGCTAAAAATAAGAGACCATGAGAATCAGTTGATGAATAATGATAGTTTCTAAATTTGATTGAAGGTCTTGAATTCTGTATGTCATTGGTTCTCATTAATACTCTTCAGATGTGTTGGTCAACCAACCTTGAATTCATTTTGTTGAGAGCAAGAGGAGTTGGAGGCTCCAAGTCCTGAGATTTTGCTTCTCCACTTCTCTCCTACAGTAGAAAATAAACACAGAATTGAATTAAGAATTTATGATAGAAGAGTCGGAAATTCACATAATAGCATATAAGTACATACTCAGGTTAGATTGAGGTAATGCATTAAACAGATATCAAACAGTAAATAACTTTTATCTATTTATTTATTTATATTTTTTTAGCCCCAAACAGCATGCATCAAATAGTTTATGAATTTTGGAATGTATACTAATGATAAACACATTAGAAGTCCATCTTCCCCAGGAGCACTAACTTCACATTGAAGATCTGCTCCCAAAGGCATATTATTATGACTGCAGAGGTATACGAAGGACTGATTGAGCAAATCAAGTGATTCAACACCAAAATTTGTGCCAAAAATATACAACACTAGTTAGGAGTAGATATTACATTCATGATTGAGGCATAAGATTCAAACAAGGTATAGATCAGGAACGATTAATTGCGATTCTAGCAATCCCAATGATCCAGTTACCATAATTCTCAATGAAAAAGAAATGTTACCAAGTCATGGTGGGTGCTGCCGTTGGTGGCAGCACCCCTCCACGTCAGCGTGGCCGCCAGCTTATTGAGAGTATGATCCTGGGATCTTCACTTCAGATCTGACACTCCCACCACGTAGGCAGAAGAGAAGTCTCCTGTTAAAGTGACAAATCTCTCAGTATAGAGCATGAACAGCATCTGAATCTTACATTTGTAGCAGCAATGAATAATTTCCACTTAACTATGCAAAGAATCAGATATTTAATCGCATTAAGTTATAAACACTAATCAAGTGGCACCCAATCATTAACAAATGAAACTGAATTGAACTGAACACTAGGAAACAAGAAAAAGCTGAGGGGGGGGGGAATGGATCAGTAGATCGAAAGGAATGCAGCATAGCTGAGGGAAGCTAGTGAAACGGGAGTAAGATCTAGTCTAGTGTAGCAGAAATGAGAGAAGGGGAACCTTTGGTTAGAATCTGGAAGAGCGCATCAAGGTTTCCTTCTACAGCATAAATGTTGGTGTAGAATCAATGCAGAGAGAGAGAGAGAGTTTCAGTAGTGTTGCTGTGTCTGTTGCCCCTTTTGCAAACTGTAACGTTTCGTAACTGACAAGCGAGGAAGATAAAAAGGCTTTCACGCGCGTGTGTGAGAGAGTGAGAGGGAGACAGGGACAGAGTAATGCTTTGTGAGTTATTATTATTATCTTAATTATGAAATGAAATTTCCTACCCAAAATAAAGTATTTTAATGGAAGAAAAGAAAGTAAAAGGAGTATATATTTTTGTCATTTTCTCTTTATTTTCGAAAATTAAAGAATGAACTGATTTAATTGAATTTTCCTCTTACTTAATTACCCTAATTACCCCTTGAGGTTAATTATGGAAGGGATTATAATATTTTTCCCGTTTCAATTCAAAAATCTTTCCTTAATCAAAACATTAATAGATAACAAAATTTGATTATTTTCGTAAATATGGGTCCGAACAGTTCGGTAATTAGTACCGAATTTCGATGGATATCAGGAACCGTACGACCAGATCGGTTTTGGCAATGTTCGCTTATTCAATTTTCAATGTACCAATTCCACGTACCACAAATAAAATTTTGGTTTCTGGAGGGGTTGCCGCCTTCCGAGTTCGTATTCAAATCATTTTTTCTTTTTATGCTCCGTTTTCTTTGATGGATAAATTATCATGGGAAAATGAGGGAAAAGAAACATTCACCCTTTAAATTTTTCCTTCTTTTCCATCTCCTTGTCTAAAAAGGAGAATATTACTTTTTCTTCCTCCTCCTTTTCACTTCAATGGATGGAAAATATTATCCCATTTTATATAAGAAAAAGCTGTATAAACTTATTCCTTTTAAATTTGAATTTCCCTAATATATTATATTATATTATATTTATTTTCTTCAACTACCTTATATTTTGTGTGTTTGGGTTAGGTAAATCCTAACACAGAGTGATGAATCCTAATTAATAATCTTTAAATTATATTTTCTCCATTTAATTACAAATGTCTATAAGAATAAGATACATGCAAATTTAGTTAAGGGAGTGTCTGGATTAAAGATAGAGTATGAGAGAAAATGGAAAGATAAAGTAGAAGAGAGAAAAATGAAAAATATAATTAAATAAATGGTAAATTAGAAAAGAGAAGAATGAAATGGTAAAATAAGAGAAATAATTTTTTTTATTTTGGATGTCATATTTTGGAGTACTTATTTTCTTTTGTAGAATGTAGACATTTGTAATATGACTTCCAAAATAAAAATTAATAGACATTTATAATGAAAAAGGAAAATACTAAAATAAAAGAAGTTAAAATTGATGGGAAAAAGGTGATTGAAAATTTAAAAAAATATAGAACACCAAATATAAAATAGAGGATCGATCTCATTATAAGCAAAAGTATTGTTGTACAAGCATTCGAGTAAATATGATATGATGTCATAGGTTAAAAAGTACGGTGTCGTATAGGAATATGAATATATAGTATAAATTGTATAATACACCTAATAATGATGGTTATTAATTTACTAACTAATATCTAATGACAGCCAAATTGCCCACATCATAAAGATTATTGAATAGAATTAGTAGAATGAAATAAATAAAGATAATTTGATTGAGACACCACAACTAAATAGCCAGCTCCATTTTAACTTCTCTTTTAGAAGGAAAAATCTTAACAACCAATTAAGAAAATAATTATATCGTGATTAATCTATTTAGACATGGCTAACGAAAGTCATATTTATCTTAGCTCTACTCTTGTCCAGCCAACCTTGAACTAGGCTTTTTAATCTAAATAGTATATTCACAAATCACAAATGTTGCATACAAGGAATTCTTTCAAAATTTATGATGAACTATATATTTCTAGGTAAACTATATATATGATTATAATGAATAATAATATGTATTGAATCAAATTATTCAATTTATAACATTATTATATTATCCAGGTACTATTCAATCATAAATTATATGTTTTCATTCCTCATCTCACAAACAAGCAAGTTTAGTGAAATGGAAGTATGAATTCATCAAATTGGTTGCATACGTTTTGAGAGTTTGAGACCGTTTCGTTAGGAAGAATTTGGAAAGTGAAAAAAAAAATTAAAATTATATTGTAAATTATTGAGAGAAGAATGTAAGGAGAAAAGAATAATAGAGAAAATAACATATGTTAAAGAGTGTACAATTATTATGAAAGGTATCTACTAATAGAGAGATACAGAGTTAGGATCAGGAGTTCACTATATACAAGGTAATTATAGGTATTTATATATAAAATAGGAGGCACACTTGGGTGCAACTAGTCGCATGGGCTGCGGCAGCCTCGGCCCAATCTAGTTGGTCTGGCTCATCTAAAAAATTATCGCAATTAACCCAGCCCAATTTACCTAACCCTGCAGTTTTTACCTGTCCTCCCTCTCAAATCAGTTTTACTCTCTCTCTCAGCCTCAGCGATGAAACTGTACAGTTCGAATCCCTTCTTCCTCAGCTCCGCCTTCTACTAACACCTCGCTAATCCATTGTGCCGGAAATCGACAGATTTACCTCGCCAATTCCGTTGGATGTCCGACAACGTATGCAAATCTTTGTCTCTCTTTCTCTCCCTCTCTCTCTATATATATGTATCTATCTCTATCTCTCCAATTCATTGCAGATTCCATTGAAATAATTAATTCAAATCGTGCAATTTCTTTTTCTAATTCCAGAATAATGGATTATCGGATAATCAACATTTCGGAAGTAAATATTGAGCAAGATATCACAACTGTTGATGAATCTCTGGGTCAAGATGAAGAACATTGTTGGGAAAATCCTGTAAAATTTTATCTTGTTTTAATGATCCCAAAACCCTTTCTTATGCCTTTGTTTTCCTTAGACAATACCTACATGTTTTGGTCTTTAGAGTAGACTGAAGTGCTGAAGATTGAAGCGCTGAAGACTGAAGTGCTAAAGATTGAAGACTGAATTGCAAGACAGAGAACTGAAGATGAACTAACGCCATTTCAGCCATAGATTGTTTTGACAGACTAATCTGATTGAGCTCAAGTGTTAGTCTATTCGATGCTGAAGAAGTTCGTCAAGCATGATAAAGCAGCCGTGCTGAAGGCTGTAATGCTA
>JAYJMF010269821.1:0-13935 GCA_036873715.1 Salvia sclarea
AGGTGAGACAATCGTGTAACTTTATGACGAGGCAAAAAACTAATGATTTTGACAATTAACAAGTAATACTATTATACAAATTTGAGTAAACTAACTTTTTAATAAAAAATTTTACAAATCATGACATAAAATGATTCCCGTCGAATTTCGACGGGTTACAACCTAGTAAGTAATTGTTTGACTTTTATAGAGAATTTTAAATCTCCCAAACAAGATGCAACAAACCAGCTCAATTGGCAATTGGTATAGTTATTATTCATGCAAGTTACAAACCACGCCCTATAGTTATTAGGGCCCAAGACTACTTTTTGGTGAATTGCAGCCAGAATAATAGAGCTTTTATTCCACTTGGTACCAATTATGATCAACTACAGAGCACTTAAAAGAGTAGGCAAAAGGTCTCAAATTTCGGTCGTCACATTACTTAATTTAAGTGGATCATATCCCCTTGTTAACACCTACCAATATGGTGGAACATCACTTTATTCTCAACTTAACCTTCAAAATAACCGTGTCTAAAATAAATAAAACGTTTCAAGAGGGAAGAGGGAGACGTGTGATGAAATGACGAATATACCCCTAGTATTGAAGGCAGAGGGATGGATATCATTAACTCGTACCAGCGTCTCTAAATTGGTCTTTTTATGCAAACATGCGAATGTCATCTGAATTAAAAGAAAATCCAACCCAATAGAGACTGTTTTCAACTGAAAACATACATGTTCTTTTAAATCCATTCAAGATTACCACACCATCATAATACACAATGTTGAGACACAAATCCGACTCACCACACAATATGTCACACTGCAAAACATCTGCATAATGTCTCCATAAACAAAGCACACACCATAGAAGTCGACTTGCTTATGACAAATTAAACAAAGCACACACAACATAGAGGTCAACTTGCACACAAAGCAATTATAAATAGGTGTTGCAAAGCACACAAAGCAATTATAAATAATATGGAAAGTAGGAGTTGATTTTCTGCCATTTGAAGCCCTGGAATCCAGCCATTCTGTGGCCTCCGTTTCTGCAGCCACCTCACTCGTCTCTACACGAATCGAGCATAACAACATGACTAGAGAGAGATGATCTAGTTATCAATTTATGCAAGATTTTATATCAAGAGAGCGTTTACTTTTAACGATGTGATATATTGATAAAACTTAGGATCGAGTATTTGAGGAAAGATAGTCAAGCATGCAAGTTCAAAATTAAACACTCCATTTAAGTAAACGTCGTAAAAGAATGTAGAAAAGAAAAATATACTCAATTTACATGCTACTGATATTGAAATCCATTTATCTTTCAAATATAAAAACAATAGTTAGACTTAGATGGTACATGATATATCTATCTCCAAGCTCTCAATAGGTAGAATGAGAGTCCATTAATACTATGTTATTTTCACAACAAAACTCATAAGCTTTGGAGGATGGGATAGATAAGATTAGTGAGATAGAGTAGGACTGAAATATTTGGATTATTTAGTCTTGTGTTTGGATTGATTGATTGTGGTGTAGGAAATCTTGAAGGATTATGACTAAACTATTGCATATACCAAAATTACCCTAGTGGTGTAGCAAAAACACATAATTCAAGGGCAATTAAAAATAAACATGTTTAAGGATGATTAAATAATCAATCCAAATTTGGGGTGATATAACAGACCAAGTTATCAACCTGTCTAATCATTCAAATCAAACATGTAATTAAGTTAGATTATTTCATCAATCAAGTCCAATCAATCAAAACAAACACAACCATAATTAGAATATTTAATTAGCTTGTGTTGGCCATATAAAATTGCAAAAAGTACAGAAACTCTAATCAAATAGGTGGGCTTACCACTTCAAATTGTTGAGAAATTAATTACCAATTTCGTTCCCCCTCTTCTCCACTTCTTGACCCTGATTACAGCACCCAACATGAATCAATTAGTTGGTCTTATGAGAAGCAAACCTAATTGATCTAACAATGACAAAAGATCAATCTCACTAAAATAACACATAATTTACAATTTGAATGTTCAACAATTAAGATATAATTATTCATAATGCAAGTTGTTCTTACCTTTGCTCGAGCCAAGTGATGGTGCAGCTTGTAATTCAGATTGATCGTACCACCAATATCTTCATCGTCTACTATAACAGTTCCCAAGGCCGGTGTATATAGGTATCCCGAGGTGAAATATTTCATATGAGGGCAACTTGTGATGAACACCTTCCTCAGTGAGGGCAACTCAACGCCACATTTCCATTCGCAAAAGCTCACCATTTTACGTAAATAGTCCAATCGAAGCTCCTCCAAATTTGGAAATAGACGAGTCATTTCACCACCACTCACCATTTCCTCTTCATCTTCAATTGCTTTCACCATCTCATCACAATTTTCAATGGTTAACACTGTGAGACTAGTAAGCTTTTGGAGGATGGAATATGTAAACAAACCCATGCTAACGTGATACCGAGAGACTCTTAACTCTTTCACTCTATTAAAGAGGGATTCAGAAATTTTATTTTGATAGAAAGGAATTTTATTCTCCATGATTAACAACTCCTTCAGGCTGTTGAATGGAACCTGCAATTCAAATTACATATCCAGTGATCAGTAGCTTACAAGCAACTTCATAATAATATAAAATCCAATGAAAAGAATGGAAAAGGTTAGAGTAAAATATCTTACCTTGAATACAAGTTCTAGATTATTATTGAGGTCTGTAGTGAATGTCTCCAAATTTGGTGCAGATAATAAACCCAAACTGAAATTTTTCATATGTGGGCACCTATTAATGACCACTTTCCTCAGTGAGCGGAACTCAACATCACATTTCCATTCACAAAAGCTCACCATTTTATGCAAATGCTCCAACCTAAGCTCCTCTAGTTTTGGAAATATTAGAACAGTCATTTCACAACCACTCACCACTTCCTCCTCTTCATTTCCAATCGCTTTCACCATCTTATCACAATTTTCTATGATTAATACTCTGAGACTAGCAAGACTTTTTGGGATGGAAGATGTAAATAAATTCCTACTACCATGATACCCAGAGACTCTTAGCTCCACCAATCCACTAAAGAGGGATATACAAATTTTATGACAATCGAAAGGATTTTCATTCTCCATGATCATCAATTTCTTCATGTTGTCGAATGAAACCTGCAATCAAATTAAATATCCGCTCAGAAGCTTCCAAGTAACTTCATAACTATAATAAAAAATAATGGAAAAGCAAGAAGAGGTTGGTGAATCATAACTTACATTGCCTCCAACTTCAAGATTATTATTGAGCTCTGTTGTGAAAGTCTCCAAAATTGGTGCAGATAGGAACCCCAAGTTGAAATTTTTCATATATGGGCACCTCTTAATGACCACTTTCCTCAATAAAGGCAACACAACATCACACTTCCATTCGCAGAAAGTCACCAATTTGGGTAAATCTTTCAACTTAAGCTCTTTCAATCTCGGAAATAGAAGAGTCTTTTCACCACCGTTAACCATTTCCTCCCCGTCTTCAATCACTCTCACCATCTTATCACAATGATGTATCTTCAATATTATGAGATTGACAAGATTTCCAGCGATTGAAGACGTAAACAAACTCATTGTATTGTCATATCCAGAGAAACTTAACTTTTCCAGACTATAAAAGACTGATTCAGAAATTTGATGATGATAGAGTGGATTTTCTTCGGTTGATGTTGTTACAGTATCCTCCATAGTCTTACACCCACCCAACTCCAACCACCTAATGTCTCGACTTTCTGCCAAGTTCAGATTGTTTGCACCATTTCCACTCAAATATAGACAATCTGTCTCTCTTAGAAGCTGCTTCTCGATCCAATATCCTAAACGAGTTTGTTCCTCCACACATAGACTCAATTTTCTGTTAGAAGGATGGGAAATGAATGGTGGTAGCAGACCGGAAACTGCCCCAATTCTGATGTCAAATATCTTCACCTTTGATGAAAGGCGAATGTTTTCTTCCGCTAATGCAGGATCCTCTACTTGAATCTCCAAGCTTCTCAAATTGGTCAATGCCTCCAGCTCCCTCAACATTGCATTCTCTCTTTCTTCTTTATTATCAGCTTCCCATTTCTTAAAGCTACCACGCATCTTCAATTCCTCCAGGCAAAATAGACTGGATATGATGCCTCGGCCTATTCTTTGGAGATTACCACAATCTGTAAGATCTAACAGTTTCAGGCGATATAATCTCTTTATCTCCTGTGGTAACTCCTCAATCGAATCACAATTACGACAAATTAGAATTTCAAGATTTACTAACTCCCCAATGATAGATATTGACATCAGTCGCCGACATGAATCCATGACCAAAGTCTTGAAATTTGCTAGTGGCTGAGTAGAGTGCGGCAGTGACGTCAATGGGTGATTCTGAATGCACAACACATGGAGATTTCTAATGCCTTCCACAAAATCATTGTTGAGCTCAAATTCTTCCTCAGCTGAATTATAATTACGACTCAAGAAGATAAGACGTAAGTTAGGGAATTCCATGCCTTTACTTAGCTCAAGGGAAGTAATCCATGTGCAATCCTTGCCACCAATATATCCTCTCTCCTTTGCAATTAACATGCAAACACGACGAGCAACATTAGGCATTCTCACATGATGTATTTTTTTACTATCCAATAGCAAAGACCGACTTTTAAGCATCTGAGTCAATAGGAACACCAAATCCCATGCTTCTTCCACATATCTGATGTCTTCAAAGATGCCTAATCCCATACAGAAGTAAGTCAAGTACTCTAGAGGAATATCAGAATCTTCAGGAAACAAACAACAAAGCAAGAAGAGGGATTTGGCATGCACAGATCCCAAAAAATCATAACTTAGTTTTATGTGATTATAAACATCTTCAAACAAAGCGGGGTTATCTGGACCAGATTGACTCAATTGTCTCAGTGATTCTCTCCAAATAAACTCATTCGTCTCATCTTTTAGCACCGTGCCAACAGTTTTAAGGGCTATCGGCAAACCTCTGCATGCTTTCACGACTTGTTTTGCTACAGAATTCAACTTAGCATCATTGACACATGTTCCAACAATCTTTTTGAAGAGAAACCAAGCCTCATCTTCCGATAAGACATCCATTTGAAATATCTCTGCAACATCCATTCGATGCAAAGCATCAATATTTCGGGATGTTAAGAGGATTGTGCATCCTTTGGAGTCACGAGGTATTCCAAAATCTTCAAGCTCTATTGCTTCCCAAACATCGTCCAATACTAGGAGAATTCTCCTTTGACCACTTAGTCTTGTCCACAATTTTTGTAATCTAGCTGCCCGTGGAGTTTCTGTTCCAAGCATCAAACCCAATGATCCGGCAATCTCAACCTGAATTTTGGACTTGTCTACGTTTTGGCCGACAACTGCTATCACAGCTTCTTGGAATACATCCTCGACCAATGCTCTCTCCATGATTACTTTGGCCATGGTAGTCTTTCCTAGACCTCCCATCCCACATATCCCTATCAGACTGTGTTCCCGATCCCTCAGAGCTGTCATAATATCTTCTTCAATATTTCTTCTCAAACGGAATTCATGTGAATTGAATGGTTCCTGCAATTTCAAACAAGCAACTCAGTACCATGCAAGAAACTTCATAGCAATCAATTTTCTCTCTTTCTTTTCATTTTTTTGACAATGGGACGACAAACTATTATTTCAACATGAAGAGAAACAAATAAAAATTAATTAATCTAAATGCTAGTTGTTCTTACCTTTCCTCGAGCCAAGTATTGTTGCACTGTGCCATTCAAATCTTCCGTGGCACCAATATCTTCATAGTTCATTTTGACAATTTTCAAATTTGGTGAATGTAGGCTTCCCGAGGTGAATGTTTCCATTTTAGGGCACAACATAATGACCACTTGCCTCAATGAAGATAACTCAACATTAGACCACTCGCAAAAGCTCACCAATTTGCGTAAACTAAACAACTCAAGCTCCTCCAGATTAGGAAATAGAAGAGTCCTCTCACCACCACTTGCCACTTGCTCATCGCCTTCAATCACTTTAACCATGTCATCACAGTGACTTACACTTAGTAATCTGAGTTCGACAAGATTTGTTGCGATTGAAGACGTAAACAAACTCATAGTGTCAGCATACTCGGAAATCTTTATCTCTTGCAGTCTACTGAATGGCGACACTGAAACTTTATGACGATGGAATGGATTTTCTTCAACCATTGTTCTTTCAGTATTCTTCATAGCCTTACACCCACCCAATTCCAACCAACAAAGTTTTTCACAATTTGTGAAGTCCACGTTATTTGCACCATTTCCACGCAAATATAGACATGTGGTTGCTCGTAGAAGCTGCATCGTAATCCAATTGCCATAACAGGTCTGGCTCTCTGCACATAAACTCAGTTTTGTGTCAGACGGATGGGAAATGAACGGTGGCGGCAGACCAGAAACTACTCCAATTCTGATGTCAAATCTCTTTATCTTTGATGAAAGCTGCATATCTTCTGCGGCTAATGCAGGATCCTCAATCTCAATCTCCAAGCAGGTCAACTTGGCCAAATTCTCCAGCTCTTTCAATCTTGCATTCTCCTTTAGTGGTCCATCCTTTGCTTCCCATTTCTTGAAGCTCCCCAACATCGTCAACTTCTCCAAACTAAGTAGACTAGATATGATGCCTTGCCTTATACTTTCGAGCTTTCCACACCCCGTAAGTTCTAACACTTTCAGTTGTTCTAATCCATGTATCTGTGGTAACTCCTCAATTGTACAATGGCGACAAATGAGAATCTCAAGATATTTTAATGCCCCAACAATAGGTATTTCCACCAATCCCCGGCATGAATCTAAGACCAGTGTGTTGAGATTTGCTAGTGACTGATTTAAGTCCAGCGGCAGTGATGTCAAAGAGTGATTAACAATCCATAACACATAGATATCTTCAATCCCACCATCAGAAAATGCATTTCCAAATTTGAGTTCTTTCTCCACTGAATTACGTATCAAAAACAGACTGCGTGATCTTTCTTCGTCCCGTTTACAGGAAAATCTCCAAGTGCATTCACCGCGACCACTGGGACCCATATGTCGTTTATTACCGACCACTGACTCAGCAATTGATATGCCAACATAACGAACAACATCATGTATTTTCACATGATCTCTTTTATTACTACCCAAAAGCAAAGACCGGCTTTGAAGCACTTCCGTCCATGTTAACACCTCCTCCTTTACATCATCCAAATCTAGGCTCCCCTTAAATATTGCTAACCCGATACATAAGTAAGTCAAATACTCTAGATGAATATCAACATGTTCAGGAAACAGACAGCAAAGCAAGAATATGGATTTAAGCTCCTCCAAGCCCAAGGCATCGTAACTTAGTTTTAGGGGATTATAAACTTCTCGATCATAATCTCTGATATTTGGATTATCTTGTTCCAATCTTCGTGCTGCAGCTTTCCATGTGGATGCATCGTTCTTATCTTTTAGCGCGAAGCCAACAGTTGTAAGGGAGATTGGCAGTCCTCCACACTCTTTCACGACTTTTTTTGCTAAAGGTTTCAATTCATCTCTATCCACATATGAGCCGGCTGTCTCTTTAAACAGAAACCATGCGTCGTCTTCGGACAGTTGTTCCATCTTAATTATGGCTTTATCACTACATTCCATTCCAATCAAATCATCTTTATTTCGGGATGTTATAAGGATTGTGCACCAGTTGGAACCACAAGGTATTCCTATATCCTCTAGCTTGAGTCTTTGCCAAACATTATCCAAGACTAAGAGTGTTTTTTGCATTGCCTGGCTTAGTCTGTTTTTCAATTTTTGAACTCTAGCCACCCGATTTTCCTCTCTGAGCTCCAAACCCAACTGTCCACCGATCTCAACCTGCAATTTGAACTCGTCTACTTCTTCGCCGACTTCTGCTAGCACAACTTCTTGGAATACACCCTTCTTCAGAACTTTGTTCATGATATTTTTGGCCATGGTAGTCTTTCCTAGACCGCCCATCCCCCATATCCCGATCATATTCGCGTTCCCATCCTTCAGCTTTGTCATGATGTGTTCTTCAATATCTTTTCTCGACTCGAATTTGTGATATGGTCCCAATGGAGTTGCTTGTACTGCTGCTATTTGTCCTCGGTGGGATATAACAGGGGCTTTATTAAACTCGTGGCACTTTTCTTGAAGCTCTTTCATACGATCACTTGTTTGCTTAGCTCTCTTACTAACAGAATAACGAGCTCCGACCTTCAAACAATCACTTTTTACATTTGGAGCTTCATCTTCCAAAATTTTCCTTTTCTCCTCTTTGATGTAGTTGATATCTTTTAAACACTGCTCAACTTCATGTAAAATGACATGTAAATTATTTGTTTCTGACTGAACTCGCCCCTCCAGCACATTCACTGAATCTTCATCCAGTGATGCATTTTCTAGACTATTGATATTGGCAGTGAAGCAACAGAGATAATTGAGTTGACATTTGATTGGTGCAGCAACCCATTTTGATATTTCCAACACTGGTCCAAGAAGACCTACCACGATTTCTAAAGCCATTCCTCTTCACTGTTTCTGTTTCAAATAAGTAAATATTAACAGCTTCGGGAAAGCACAATATACATATTATTGTATACATAGAGGAATGTTATCTTAAACACTTAGGTAGCGTTTACTTTGAATGATAAGCTAGATTGATGAAACATGGGATTGAGCATTTGACGGATAAGATTTTCAAACTAGTTCAAAGTTAAGCAATCCATCATGCAAAGTAAATGCTACCTTAGGGTCCCTGAGCTTCCTGAATTTGAAGTGATCTAGATAGAACTAAAATGCGATATGAAATGCTGATTATATAAGAAAATGAACATATATCACCCAAATAACATCTGACAAGAGAATAAAAGCACTACATAAGCCTCTTCTGAAACAATTAACAAAAATAGAAATAATAGATGTGTACTAGAACAAGATTGAAGAAAACACTAATATCCTGTCAAGTATATAAAATACATGCATACAGAAATCAATTATTAAGATGTCAATATTGCATAAATTAACAATAATATCCTTGGATTCATAATTTTGACTTGTATGTATTTTTGATTAACAAAATCTGTAAAACTTATATTCTGAAGTAGCAGAAATTGCCGCCGTCTGAAGGAGTGACGGCGCTGGTTGAATTAGAATAGAGGGTTGGCGGCGCAGGTAGACAGTAGATTTGCGGAAATGACTCGGGTTTGGGTATTGTGGGTTTTCTATTTTTTGTTTCGATTCTATTTGTTAATTTCAGTGCATTTTCATTAAGGTTCATTTATAGTATCTGTATTTTTAAATGGGTAGTCTTTACATGTTTTGAGAGTACATTATTATTAATTTTCCCCTTTATAAGTTCAAAAATAAAAATGATCATTTTAGGCTAATTTGCTCGAATGCCCATTACCATTACCATAAGACATATACAAAAAATACCCATTTGACTTTATCTTCCCCTAAAACTATGTCAAAAGTGCCAAATATACTCTAAAATTACCATGGACAAGCTTTTCTTTGTATATTCTTTTGTTCCTAGTTTTTCTTTTTTGAGGCATTCTTTTGTTTCTAGTTATGCTTCAAAAATGGCATTAGAGCCAAGGTATTAATTGAAGAATTTAAAAAAAGCAAAAACTATTTTAAGTATTAACCTAATGTAGAAGATGGATGTTGTGCACACTATTTTTGAAAAAGGCTATATTCACATTCACCCATATACTATTAAAATGAATTAGGGTGATGCAGCCTTCAAAGAAGAACCACATATCCCATCTCAAGGAAACCATCCTGTGATAGGAGCAGGGCAAACACCATGGTATAAATTCCCAACTCCATCGATCTATTTTCTTGATACAGGTTCACATATTTTGTTAGAAAACTACTTCCTTCAAATGTTTAAAAAGTACATACATGACAATGAAATTAAGTGACTAATATTTACAACCAATTGCGATCACAAGATTATTGTCCAATGGCTGAAAGGAGCTTTTAACCAACAAATGCCACTCAAATTTCCCAACAAGCACGGTGATGAAGGACTACTTTCGACATCCGAAAAGATCAAAGGCCGTTCAATGAAACAATGCTTAGTTGTAGAATTGGAGAACTTGCAGAGGATCTTGATGAATAGGAAACTCAAATCCTCAAGGTGTCATTAATATCTACGCAAGATATTAGGGAAGAAACACAAGTATCTCTCAGAGATGTTAAAAGGAGAATCATACACTAAACAACGAGAATCCTTTGGCATGGTGGGATATGAAGGGTGAGAGTTTATTAAAGATTTGTAATAGTGTGTGGTGTCGAGAGATAGTGAGGACTATTGCTTAATTGTATAAATTTATCGTATAGAGATTTGTCTCTTGGGTTGTGGTTTTTCTCCAATTTTAGAGTTCCGGCGTTAAATTCTTGTGTCGGTGATTGTTATTTATTTCTTCATAATAAAATACACACATCACATATGTGGGGGGTGGGGGGGGGGGGTTGTCTTCTTCATGTTCTTCCGTTATTCGTCATTTTGTGTTTGAGAAGTGAGTACTCCTACCAAAGATAACTTTTGTATGACAAACCCGGGTAATTCTATGGAGCACAGGGTGCTCTGCACTCTCCTCTCACTATAGCAATATTTATTGCTATAGTAATATTGCTATAGTGAGAGGAGAGTGCAGAGCACCCTGTGCTCCAAAGCAAAACCCGACAAACCCTTTTCAGTGCTACAGTACAGCTAGGGGGATTTTTGTAGAAAGTCCTAATACTCTACTATCTAAAAGACTTCGTTCTCTTTGATAGATAAATTGTTATGGGGAAATGAGGAAAAAGAAAAAATTTACCCTTTAAATTTTTCTTCTTTAATTTTACTCTTTTTTCTTCCTCCTTTTCACTTTTCACTCCAATCCATTGAAGTGAAAAGGAGGTGGGATAATATTTTCCTTCTATTGGAGTGAAAAGGTGGAAGAAGAAAGAGTAATAATTTTGCTAATTTTAGCTGGTATGATGTATTGAAGTAAAAAAAAAAAAAGTGTATTGACAATTGAAAAAATGGATTAAAATGTTGCAATAAATGGAGAAGTGGTAAATAGTTTGTAGACAGACAAAAACAAGAAAATGGGCCAAATGAATTGTGGACGGCTAGAGTATCATCATTAATAGAATAAATATAAGATAATACTAGAACAAGATTGAAGAGATTAAGCACGAATATCATGTCATTTATTTACAAAAATGCATGTAAAAATCAATTACTAAGATGTCAATAAGGTAAAATACAGATGATTGACGGATTAAACAAAGAAAGGTGTAATATTTTTCAACCCAAATCAACAAAACAGAGATTTAAGACAGAATGGCAATAATTAATGAAATGTTGATATTTTTCGTAGAAACAACGAATTTAAATGTATATATATCTGCGTACATACCTTTAACCTCTATTAAGATAGGTTGTTACGAAGGAGAGGTGGCTGCATATCTCAAATCGAATTCTGATGAACAAAGCTACAAATAAGGTCTTCCGCTCAGTTTCTATGCTTCATTTTTGCAGGAATAATTAAATTAAATACAGTATGTCACCAAAAAATAGAATAAGTTCATTTTTTCTTCTGCAAAAGTAAGTGGCAGAGAATATATATGTCCCTACAATTGCAAAATCATTTTATCTACTAACTTTTTTTTCTCTAGAAAAAAGTAAGTGGCAGACAGATAATGTATACTAATAATGTCCTACATTTTAGTTTCTTTTTCTTTTAATTTAATCTTTCGAATGTGACTGCCACTACAAAGATTATTTCAGTGAGGAAAAATAGCGTCTTCACATGTTTGTAATAAAATACAGGCTACGTATAATGAAGTGTCTTTTCGAGATTCCAGAAAAAATATTAATTAATGGATATATACACTTAAATTAGAAAGGCACCCTCTGAAAAGGTTACAAAAAGTTACATGGACGCTCGATTTAATTTTTCGAGGGATTAATTTTGATTTCGGATTTAGGTGTGGTTCTCATGCGTAGTCACTCGGAATGGCATTACATCGGGTATCCATCTATTATGCATTTTTCAAATTTAATTTCATCTAAAATTTTTAAACTTAAACCCGACTCGAACTCGTAACTATGCATTTTTCAAATTTAATTCCATCTAAAATTTTTAAACTTAAACCCGACTCGAACTCGTAACGGGTATTAACTTTATGACTCGTATCCGATTCGAATTCATTGGATAATACCCGTTAATTACCCACTCAAACCCATTTGAATTTTTTAAATAATTAAATATGAACTATCATGATATTTGATACACAGTGATCAATTAATGAAAATTATAACACCACGAAATAAACGTGATAATAATAACGAGACAAATTAACATACATTATCTATAATTTGTGAGCATAAACAAATTCCAAATAACAAACAATAAAAAAAAAATGTAAATTTTACCAAAACCTTTTATTCCGCAGGAAAAAAAGTTAGATGAATTCAAACCGACTCAATAACAAATTGAACCCAGTACAAAGAGAAGAGATGAATGAGTAAAGAAGATGAAAGAATTAAGATTGTTTAGAGTTTTTGATATATTAATTATCATATGAGAAAAAATATAAATTGAGAGATGAATTGAGGTTTGACATTACATAATGGGGAACAAATGTAATATATGTAATATCTATGTATCTTTAAAGACAAACCAAAATTTCCAAATTGATTTCAATTTGATTTTGATTTGGATGGAAATTTTGTAGTTTCTTTAAAATTAAAGATTTATTATATACATAAAAAAATAAATTAAAAAATAGATTACATATAAGTTCCTTTTTTTCGGATAGTGAGAATTGGAGAGGAAAATTTATTATTTTTGTACTTTTTTATAATTATGAAATTTCCATTCATTATCAAAATATTTTTATCCCATCAACAAAAAAAATATGCAATATGGATCTTAAAATAAAGATTATGTTACGAGATTTAATTTGATATATAATATATAAAACATAAATTTTGAATAAATAAGTAGTAATAATTTAAAAATTTAGAAGCAAAAATTTTCAAAAAAAAAAAGAAGAAAAGAAAATTAGAAGCAAATTTTTTATACATCAATATCAAAACAAATCGTCCACTACTTATTCCAACGGCCACTAATCTAATTATTTAGGGCATGACAACTGAAATTATTTTATCTACACACTTTAATAATAGGCAAAAATATTTTTTTATTTTCTTTCCTTTTATTATTTTTCTCTTTTCTGATATAAAAAAAATGTACAAAATGTAACTATCAAAAGTTTTTATTATAGGATAAATAAGCATACATTATTATAAATAATTCTCCCTCAAATATATAATAAGAACATTATTTTTTTTTTGTTTTAACTTTAACTTTTCGATTTGTTAAACATAAAAAAATTCGTGCATCACACGAGGGCAAATGCTAGTATTATTATGTATATGAGAATTGAACACATATATAAAATCTATACTCCATCCGTCCACCAATATTATGCACTTTTTGCCATTTTGGGACGTCCACTAAGAGTATGCACTCCTATTTTTGGAAGTGGCCACACACTCTATTTCACTTTATTAACCCACACTTTAATATTTATTTACACTACTTTTACACTTTTCAATAACTTTATGTGAACCTGATGAGTTCCAAAATACGAGGTCCCGGAACTCACCAGCAAATTCTATATTTTTGGGGAAAAAATCGACCTAAGAGAAGGAAGCTAGGGTTTTTGGAAGAAGACGAAGTAGAGAGAGAAAGATGTCTTCATATTATTGAAATCCAAATCCTTTTACATGGTACAAAATCCTTTATATATAAGGTGAAAAATAAACCTAATACCAATGGGCCTAACAGGCAGCCCAGTTGGCCCGAGCCTCGTTAAAACCTGTAAGGCG
>JAYJMF010270042.1:0-13926 GCA_036873715.1 Salvia sclarea
AAAAATAATTTTTATTGTATATATATATAGTCCAAATTTTAATACATTAAATAATTTTTTAAATAATATAATAAATTTGAATGAGACCAAGTTGCATTATAATTCATCCCACGCATCGCGTGGGCAATATACTAGTAATGATAAACCTAAGCCCTGCCACTTGTTTCAATAACCATGGCAAATATGCCAATAACAGTGGTAAATACCGTGCCGGCGTTCCCCATTGTTGGGGAACTTGGGGTAAAAAAAATCCATCTCAATTAATTTATAATCCACCTAAGATCTAGCTAGCTGGTTAACTTATCCTCTCATCGCCGAATTTTGTAATAACGTGGGATAACTAGTGAAACACTTAAACATGCAATATCTTTTGTAGAAAACATAAATTTGAAACATTTTTGGAAAAGGCTTAAAATTGGAACACAAAACATGATTAACCCTAAAGAATACCCTACTATTACATGAAAACCAACCAATACAAAGTCAGAAAATCGTCCGTACCACCGATCTAAGGGAAACCATTATTTTAGCAGTCAAACAAGGTCTGATGGAGAGATGAATGTTACATGACGTATTAATAGCAGGTAAAATGGGGGGGAAAGCACCATATACAATGGGATAGAATAGCACAACACAACTGCAGCTGCAACAAGTAATGGAGGTTCTTGCGAAGATATATCAATGCATATTTAGGTGATTGCAATTCATCATATCAACTCCATACTACTTTTCTTTGGGAGTTCGGGTTTCTGCTTCAGGCTCGTCAAGGACCTCGCGGCTGACAAGGCTTTCAGCTTCAGCCTCATCGAGGCCCGGATGGCAAACGAGCCTCTCAACTGGGATCTTCATCACATCACGTCGCACTCCAATGTCGGATACAATTCGACTAATGCAGTAAATGCCACAGCCCATTGCTGTAAGACCAGCAAAGCCCGTAGTCATAAAGCGAAGTGGTGATGATACGATGGCACTGGCCGCAGCAATGAACGATGTTGCTTGACCACTCCGTCCTACGCTGACAGTTGTGAAGATGAGCAGGCCCGTCTTGCAGTAGATTGCGAAATCCTCGCAGTTGTTTTTGAAAATGTTGTAGCCGCCAAAACCATTCTGAAGGAGGTATTCAGCACGGTGGATGACATCTTCGGGTGGGTCAGCACGGGCAAGAGTACACGTGCCACCACGAGCTTTAGCAATAAAGACAGCTGGTGTAACACCGTACTGAAACTGATAGAGCTCTCCATCAGAAAGAAAGCATTCCAGGCAAGAAGATATGACGCCATCGTCTTTAGACTGGTCACCGCATCTTGGGCAGGGAGAGTCAGAGGGGTTAGATGGAGATGAGCTGAAAATGAATTTGTCTAACACCGTTCCTGTCCCAATCTCCTGCCCCGCCCCACGAGTGAAATGAATCACTTTCCCATTCCCAACATATATTCCTGATGTTTAAAATGTAGAAGGAGAGCATGTCAGGAAATTTGGCTATGTTGTAAATGCGAAAACTTAGTGCTCCAAGAGTAACAACAATTAATTGCATATTCAAAAGGACAATGAACGTCCAAGAGAAGGTATCCATCAAACAGCCAAATAATTAATTTAAATCATTAGCAATGACTTTAAGCAATAAGCGGCAAACTATAGCTAGTTGGCGGGGCATAACACATGGAGAGTTAATTTGGGACGACTAACTTGAGAAAAGCTATAGATCCAAAGAAATTGACAATAAACCCCAGAAATGGGAAGGAAAAATTAATGCTCATTAATCTTCTCCATTAAAAGATATTCACTTGTCATGAGGTCGTGGAAAACTTAGTTATCAAATACGCTAGAACCATATATAAGAACAAACGGCAACTACTTGGATAAAAGACAAACAACTGTAAGTTTTTAGTGAAGGAAACTGATGGAACTAAAAAGAGATCTAATAAACCAGAGTCTTCCCATCAGATCAGAGATCTGCCCAGCTCAAAGTAGTAACTTATCAAACTACTAGTCTTCCAAACCTCCTTGCCTCAGCCACTTAGTAGTTATATAAACATTCTGAATCCCCAGATCCAATCTACCCTATTACTTAAAGCTTCAAAACATGCAGTGACTCAAATGGAAAATGCCCGAATTTTTCTACCAATAACCAATTTGTCTTTGATACTAGATAAGTATAAGCAAACAAGGGACCAGTAATTAAGAACTATCTCCAGGAAGAAGAAAAAAAGGAAGAACGAAAAGAATGCAGTTTATATGCAAGATGTCACATTACTCACTTCTCCTACGTGCCGAATATTATCAGAATCTGTTATAACTTGAAGAAGCTTTGGGTTCTTGACTCACTTTCTTAACCACTACACAAGAGCAAGGGATATGTAATGGGTTGCGTGAACCAGGGCAAGGTAGTCGTCTAATTGTGGTGGTGATCAGCGGTATGGATGTTCGTTTATTAGGTTAAGCCTAGAATTACGAATATAGCACAGATGACGCAAAACTATGAAGTTCGCGACCTGAAATTGGTTTGACTTCACACACCCAACTAACACAGACTCTCTCGGATTCAACTTGTTAGATATATACCTGCAATCTGATCTCATGACAATGTAAAGTGCAAGAGGTGTAGAATGGCCAATCAATAAATTACTGGCAAATCAAGATTAGGAGAAATTCAGGATTTATCTTATCAGTTTGCAAGTAAGGTTCAACAATCTGAGATGCCTAATAATATGCCAAAATTATATTTTTCCAGTGTCCTTAGAAAAATATAAAACAATAACATCGCCAGATTTCTGACCCTCTGATGAAACAATTCAAAGAAAATCCCTTCGTTCCCAACCCTACCCCAATCCCCAAATATACAAAAATAAATAAAATTGGCATTCTGCCTCCAGATTTATGAATTACCAATACGATCGACTAATCAAGACAGAATTAAAAAAAAAAAGAAAACCAGAATCACACGGAAAGTATAAAATTGAGAGGTAGGCGGAACTGCAATTGAGATTTTACGAACATAGTATATGAATATGCATGATTGTGGAGAGAATGAGAGGGGAAAGGACCGTGGTGGGCATAGAGATAAGAGTGCCTCCAGGAGTAGATATGGTCGCCGGGTTTGAGTTCATCCCTGGCGATTTTATTGGAGAAGAGTGCCACCATTGTTGCTTAAGAACGAAGCTTTGCTCGTTGGGTGAGAGCCAGAGGAGGAGTTAATTTGTTTTAGCGCAAAACAGAAGAAAGGCAGAAACCTCTACCCGCGGCCGCTACATCCTTATTCGGTTTCAAAATTAAATATAGCGTGTCCAAATACTAGTATTATATTTCTTATAGGAATTACGAATCAATTTTCAGAATAACCAATTTTTAAAGTTTTTAAACAATACATGACCGGCCCAACATCAAACCCCATCCTTTTTCTATTTTTTATTTTATTTTTTTTACTTTTTTCTTTGTGTTTTTTAAGATGGTATTTCATTTTATATTAAATGGTACTATCTCTTTTAAGAGCTGATATTTTATTTAATATAAAATAATACTAAATATATTACTATATGATAATGTACTTTATAAAAAATGGTATTGAATATATTGGCAAATAATGTTATCCTTCTTGCTAAACAGTATTGTATTTGATATGAGATGGTATTTTTCTTGTATTAAATGGTATTATATCAAAATAATATTAAGTGTACTTTATTTACTGTTAAATGATATTCTACCTTATCAAAAATGGTACTATATGTTGATAAATGACACTCCCTCCGTCTCATTCTTCTTGTCTCGCTTTCCTTATTAAGTCGTCTCATTCTTCTTGTCTTAATTCTTTTTTTGGCAAAAATTTACTCACAAAAAACATGTGGGTCTCACCATCTCACACTCATCAACTTTATTTTATTAATCTCCGTGCCGGAAAAAAATGGGACAAAAATGAAGGGAGGGGAGGGAGTATTTAATATAATTAAAAAAGATCAAAAAGTCTACATTTTGAAAATTAATAATAATTTTTTTTTGAAAACAGACTGACCGGTCCGGCCGGCTAGGCCTGACGATCACGGGAGCCGCAACAAGTGTTGTTTAGAAATCAATTTCGGTCATTTGATATATTTCCCTTCTAAATATAATTATACGGAGCTCAACCCAAAGTAAGCCCAATTTAATAGTCCATCCGTCCCAAAACTTGAGTCATTTCCTTTTTAATTATTAAGAAGCGAAATACAAGTGTCCTTGGTTGCAAATACAGTAGGAGTATCATTCATCCACAACCACACGACACACTCCGGCAGCAAACTCGAACGCCACACCATCCACTTCAACCATGCTGCATCCACCAACCTTCTTCACCGCCATCTCCTTCCTCACTCTCTCCACATCCTCCCATTTCTCCAAACGCGCATAAATATTCGAAACCAGAACTCCAACTCCACTCAATCCAGCCTCCTCCAATTCCATTTCCAAACTACCATTATTACCATGAACTCTCCAAGCATGCAGCAGCGCTCCCACCATGCACTCATCATCACCCACCCTCGCCGCCACCTTCTCCGCCTCCTCCACCATCCCCGCTCGACCCAAAAGGTCCACCAAGCAACTATAATGTTTCGCACTTGCCTCAATTCCATACACATCTCTCATTCTTCTGAAAATCTCCAACCCTTCTTCCACCAAACCACCTCTGCTGCAGGCGCACAACACGCATACAAAGGTCACCTCGTTCGGTCGAACCCCCTCCTCCTCCATTCTTCTCAGCACGGCCAGAGCATCATTGCTCTCACCGTGATCAGCCAACCCAGATATCAATGAGGTATAAGCAAGCACGTCTCGATGTGGAATCTTGTCGAAAACAGCACGAGCAATAGCAATGCATCCACACTTAGCATACATATCGACTAGCGCTGTCCCTAGCGCTGCATCCAACTCCATCTTCCTCCTATCAATGTATGCATGAATCCACATGCCCTGCGCCGGCGCACCAAGGTATGCGCACGCAGAGAGCGCTCCGACAATTGCTGAATGATTAGGCCGTGTTCCTGAGATCAGCATGTCGTTGAATGTTTGCAAGGACTCCATAAACACCCCCATTTGTGCATAGCCATTTATCATTGAGCTCCAAGAAGCCGCATTCCTATTAGGCATTTCATCGAACAGCTCCCGCGCGTGCCCTAACTCCCCTAGCTTCAAATACCCGTTGATGACAGCGGTCCACGTGATTACGTCCCGATCAGGACTTTCGTCAAACACCTTCCGTGCAGATTTAATGGAGTCGCAACTAGCATAACAGTGCACCAACCCATTTTGCACGTAGTCGTGGCGCTCCCATCCCAACTTTATCATTAAGGTATGGCACATCGACGCCAAAATGGCGTCGGACAGATCAACGCAGGCACGGAAAATAAACGAGAGCGTGTAATTATCCGGTGAGAAACCGTCGTTGATCATCTGTTTGCAGAGCAGGAACGCGTTTTCTGGAAGGTGGTTCTCCGATGAAGATTTGATGACAGTATTCCACGCGGATGCGGAGCGGTGAGGATAGATTCGTAAGAGAGCCAGCGCATGAGAGAGATCGAGAATCGCGAAACGTGCACCGAGTTTTCCAGCGAAATAGGAGTCGCGGATTGCGCCGGAGACGGTTAGATTGGAGAGGATTTGCTTGAGTTGAGGGATTGAGCATTGGTGATATAGGTGGGAGAGCGCTCCGTGAAGTGATTTCAATTGGTGGGAGGGAAATTTGGGCATGAGTTGAAGAATATTGAATTCGAGAAAAATCTTTCTCTTTCTCTTTCTATGACATATGATTCACAGTTATGAAACAAAGACAAAGGTCCAGATGTCAATGGCGGATACTGAGCTTCAGATATGATTATAGAGTTGGAGTTGAAGAGAAATACATCATGAAAATGAAAAACAGTGGTTAATGAGTGGCATACAGCAGCCAGTAATGTATTCAAATTAGATAATGCGAATACTAGAGAGATTCTGCTCTGTTCTGCCATGAATGAGCAGTTTAGGAGAAAAGCATCAGTAATGAAGAGATGGGAGGTTGTGAGCATCAGCATCATTCATCCTCTCAACCGAACTCGGATTCAAGGACTCGCCTTCTTGCTTCCCTAGCTTCACCACGTCTTGAGGAGAGAGGATCTTGATATACCACACATTGTTCACAAACGCCCTGCATATTTTCAAACAATAATCAATGCCAGAGAACTCGACTCCACGAAGAAGAAACGAATAGGCAAATGCTTACTCCCACGGGTCGTCTCCAAGGAGAAGAATGTCATTCTCCCTGTCCACGAATACAAGCTGCCAGCCTGATCTCTGAGGTTCTTCAAGCAACCCTTCAACCCCGAACATCTGCTCCAGTTCGTGCCGCAGCTCCTCGTAGCTGCTGAACCGGCCGATGTCCACTGACCTACCAACCGACCCTGATTTGTACACCTACACCACAACAAGCAAGTCACTTGCACAGCTCAACTACAAAAGTGACACCAGAGACGAAAGGTTTTAGCTAGCACCTTCACATAGGTGCGGTCGGGTGTTGGTTGGTCCACTTGTCCAGTGTTGTGCACCAACTCGGAAGAATCTTGCACGTAGCCGTATAGCGGGCTCTGGAACCCGGATGATCCTAACGGCATAGGGAACATATCAGCTTGAACCGAGGAACTAACGACTCTGGACACAGTAGTGGGTAGCAGGAGACCAGAGTCGATAGTAGCACCAAAAAGAGAGTGATTCTGTACGTCCAAGCTGCAGTTTTCCTGTTCCATTGAAGCATCTTTTCCTGAATATTTCTCCACCCAGGATTGCTGGGGCGACTGCTCATCCAGCGTGGCCTGGCTGGTTCTCGATAGATTTAGAAGATTACCACTACTTCCTTCGGGACAAAACGAACCCAGCATATTTTGAACACCGGGATGAGCCATAGATGCTGAGTTTGAGAATTCCGATTTTGTAAATGAAGGGGAAGGGATATCGGACGGGTGCCTCACTAAATACGCTTCCTGATAAGTATGATGTTCTTCAGATTGGCTGCCGACTTGCTGATGCGTTGGTCTCTGCATATTATCCGACAGCATTTGGGTTTGCAGAGGAAGTGTGAGAGAAGTAACTGATGATGGCTGGATCATATGCTGCTGCTGTGTTGGAGGATTGTGACTACCTGAATGCTGAAGATAGTCGACGGGCTGCTGAAACTGGTGTTTCAGCAGCTCGCCACTGCCAAAGTTTTGCAGCCCAGAAGCCATTATTGCTGCCTGATATTGCTGGTTGAGATCGTTTCTTATGGCCGTCAGATCAAATCTCTGCTGCATCCAAGGTAACATTCCTACAGACTGGAAATTTATGGAATTGAAACCTGCCTCACCGGCTTCGCCTCTCAACCACGGCATGCCATTGATTGCTTCAGACCCAGCATCTGAGATGGAAGTCAGAAAAATGATAATTTAATGAAGGCATGTGCAGAAACTTGTCAACGGAGATGCAGGATAACTACTGGACAGCAAGGAAGATGAATTAACAAGTACGATACGTGCTTTCTCCAGACAAATTAAGGGGCAGTGTGAGCTGTACCTTGAAAAGATGAAGCGCCAGGATACCACGGCCGTTTTAGTCGGAGAGGAAATAGTGAAGGATACATAGGAAATGTTGTCAAAGGCTCTATTTCCCATAATGATACCCTTGGCTGCCTCTCGCCTGCTGTTGATTCGTCCCAGCCGACCTAAAATTTCGGGGAAAACTTAGACTAGAGTACATAAATGACAAACATCAAAGTAAACCAAAGGTGTCGTTACTCGTTAGTCATCAAGAAAGATTGAGAAAACATATGGAGTGAATAAATAGAAAACTGCAACACCAACAAAATACAAAAGCAATCATTATATGGAGTGACTCTTTTTTTTTTCATAACAGATACAGATTACGAAATGCCCAACTCTCGTGTTCCAGCTTAAGGCAAAAGAAACATTTCTCATCACCATTTGATAATTCAAGTAGTTGTGGATGTTCAAATTTAGTATAGCCAAAGTTTGATGGAGATCAGCAGTTCAAAACTTATAATGCCATTAAAAACAGCACACTGAAACAAACAGAAAAATAAGAGAACTATTGACTATGACAGAAGAGGATTGTAATGGCCAAATAATATTGTGATATAACAATATAGCTAAAACTTATCAATCTCCATATCCTATGCTTACAACCTGAGTTTAATATACATGTTTTTATGCATCCAAAACATGTGCTAATTTCTGGGTTAGTAAAAAGCCAAAGGATCAAGAAATTAAAGAAACCACTCTTATAATGCCTTTATTTATCACAAATTTGTATCAATTACAAGAGCTCAGGGGAGTGACGGAACTGCATCTTTCCACTATACAGACTTCAGCAAGAAACAAGATTGACCAAATGTGCATGCTAATCTATCCTCCAGACCGCGCTGTATAAGTATATAAATATAAACACATAGCATATGAATTAAACACAACTTTGAGAAAACAAAATAGAGAAGAACACGGCTGCATTAAAGTTTAAAGTACAGTTAAATACCTTAACAGAGCGCCAGTGAGAATTTGCCCATCGAACAGGATCTAAATCACCAATGCCAGTAATCGTACCCATGTATCTGGAACGTGCAATGGTCCATGCAGAAAAAGACCAAGAATTGAGAAAAAATAATATGAAACAAACATATTTTGGCAAAACTTAAATTAACCAGATTTTGTATTGGTTTATTGCAAGAATAATAGTGGGATAATGATTCACAAGTAAAATACAATTACTTACAACTGATAAGTTAAGCATTAGTATACCTGCGAACACTAGATTCTTCAGTTTCAAATAGCATGCGGAAGCGCATTCCAACTGAAACACGCGTATGATACACAGCTTTGGCATACTTCGAAAGAGGAATGACAAACTCAGATGGACTAGCCCTGATGTCACAAGGTTCTATCAGAAGGTGTGCACATCAAAAAAGAAAGAAAAAAGGAACGTAGAGAATAATGAATTACCACCTGGGATTAAAGAAAACAGTGAAGCAGCTATTAGTCGCAGCAGCATGAGCTGCGGCAGCAAGTAGTCCTATGTGCATACTGTCACTTGAAAGAACAGATGAGGGCATCACAGTTTGAGGTCGAGTGGCACGACGGATGCCCAATAGGAGCTGATTTTTCTCATTCCTAAAGTCAATCAAGATTTTCCATTTTATTATAAGACACCAAGATCTCAGGTGTATGAATTAAAATGTGATTGAAAGTCTCTGTAAATTTTACCAGATAAATAGAACGGAATCCCCTGCAACAAGACGTTTGGCACTGACAAAGACACTCCAGCCAGTAGTGAGCAAATGACGCTTGGGCTGGCCTGAGAGGAGTAAGTGACAATATTGATAATCAACAGGTCAAAATAAATGGAAACGAAAATATAACACTGACTTCATAAAGCATGAACACCTAGCCATGTAACGGTCAGCCCGCATACTAGCTTAGACTTATTAGCATGTTATGGGAAATAAGTGTTTATCAGCTCTGCAGGAACATGGTGTGTGACTGAGTAAAAAAGAACCGAGTGACTAGATTATTGTTTCCCAACAACAAAGAAAAGGCCAACTAACTAGGTTCATCAAACTTTAGGTCTTCTCTTAAACACAATTTGGACTCTCAGACTCCAACATTAGATAAGGGAGACAAGAAAAGCAAATGGATTAAGTATTTCTGCAGATTGTGATTATATATCACACTCAAGATTATAACAATTTGAAAATACCTAGCAAGAGGCCTCACAACTATCTAAAACTAAAAGCACATGTGCGGAGATTATGTGATTGGCAAAGACAATATAAACAAAAGGGAGAGTTTTCCCAGTTTGCAACATTTCTTTCCTCACTATGCCTCATTTAATTGACATGAGTACGTGTTAGGTTTGGTGGATGGATAAGATTAATAGGATAGAGTAGGATTGATCTATTCGGATCCCTTAGTTTTGTGTTTGGATTGATTGTGGTGCGGGATAAATTGAAAGATTATGACAAGCATAATACCAAAATTGTCCTTGTGTGTAGCAAAAATTCAAGGGCACAAAGAACTAAAAATAATTTCGGGGAGAGTATTTCTGGATTTTGCATATGGATTAAAGGATGATTAAATAACCAACCCAAATTTGGAGCAATAATTATCATCCAATTGGATGATTGGAGCACAGTCCAAGTTAACTATACAACCCCAATTCTTCAAACCAAACATGTAATTAACTTGGATTATTTTATCACTCAAGACTTATCAATCAAACCAAACACCACCTAAAGAGGATAGACAAGTTTTTACTCTACCTCTTTTTTCACCATAAAAGAAGGCATTTAAATAACAGTTGGATTTCATCTTTCAGAAGCAGCATTCAGCAACCCAAAGTTTCTAGTGCAACCCTACATCTATTTGGACCTTCTGGGATTTGCATGAAACTATAACATAAGCATATCATGCATCTATAATTATATACCTTTGTGCATAAATTTGAACAAACAAATTCTGACAATTTAATGATCTGCTATCTTTTCGCCAATGCCCATAACTCACTTCTGCAGTTCACTGTTCAGTATAGTAAAATGACCAACTTCATGCCAAATAGGCAAATAGATGAAACAAAATAACTACAATGTCCACACGTAACAACTATAGCTCAACACAACACATCAAAGTATTCCAATCCAAGCATGAATTTTGTTTGACAAGTCAAAGATGGAACCTACCCCGAAAAATATGCCTAAACTTCCATTCAACATCATGGAGATCTCTTGCCATAAGTTCTTGAGCAGGTGGCGTTTGTGAGAAATCCTGTGGCACCAAAGGAAATTGAGAATAACAGTATAACTAGTTTTTGCATCGAGGATTATTAGACAAGCTTATATACCAAGGGTGGGAATACTTTCTCTGCAGCACGGCGAGGAACAGAGAAGCCTCCATGCGTACTAGTATCACTTGCAGTGAGAGTCTTGCAAAAGTAATT
This sequence comes from Salvia sclarea, assembly GCA_036873715.1. Classification (NCBI taxonomy): domain Eukaryota; kingdom Viridiplantae; phylum Streptophyta; class Magnoliopsida; order Lamiales; family Lamiaceae; genus Salvia; species Salvia sclarea. The sequence continues at coordinate 10,975 of JAYJMF010270042.1, forward strand.
GGTCGGTTGCCTGCTAGCAATTCCCAGCTCCACTGGAAGATATGCATCCTTTTGTTCTTGCTGCATCCACGCCATACACATTTAGGGCAGTTTCTATTATAGGTCAACAAGTAAAGGAAAATAACATTACAGAATGAAATACCGGAGTCAGAGGCTGCAATGTCATCTGAGCATATACTTCATCAGTTTCAACATCTGCCTGAAAATCAACAAACAAACCGACTGTTTATTAAGGTTCATTCGACTATAATGAGTTAGCTAACAAGATGGGCTATAAACGTCTACCGAAGAAAACCCACATGCATAGTAACACTGTGGAGTTGACAGATCAATTGGGGCGACAAGCTCGGGTAATTGGGTATGTGGGCATCAATTTCTTTATTAGTTGTGGCAGCAACCTGACAACATTTCCAGTTAACATCTATCAGAGACATGGCAACTGCATAACGTTAAAAACAGCATCTGAAACAGCTGAAGGAGCAAAAGAAATAATTTGGAAAAACCTGCTCACTGTGACCCTGAGGGAAGTAAACCACACGAGTTCCAACTGTTGGCAATGACACTAAAGGGCCGGCACAGGCATGCCATAGCTCAGAATTCAAGCACTTCTTCTCCCCTTCCATATCCCAGTATCAATGAAAAAATCCATTAACCAAAATTCAGTCCAATTAACTAACTCATTGAGTTTTCTTTTGATTGACAAGCACTTAAACTAAGAGTCCATTCAAGAAAAGGACAAATGCAAACTTGAGACAAGAAAACTTTCAACGACAAGGACAAGCTGAGCGAGATATATCAAAAGAATTTTACCAAAATGAAAAGGAGAAAGTAAGTCCAATTCACATTAAAAAAAAGGAGTATATAGAAAAAGATTAGACATAATCGGTACCTTCATGAGCCTGCTGACCCATCTCTGATGTTGAAAGCTTCATGGTTCTTTATCCACACTTCACCAAAATACAAAGTTCTATTAATATTTTTCCTTACCCTATCAATTATTCGATAGCTGAAACAAAACCCTCATTGACAATTCTTGGAAATTAAGAACCCAAAACCTAAGGCATTTCTTAATTCCAATATCTTTTTCGTTCCTCGTTCACTCTTGCCCATATTGAAACTTTACTTAGATGTTTACTCAACCAACAATTATGGCTAACTTTAGAAGAAAACCTTAAAATCAGAGGATATGAGCTCACCATTGTCAATCTAGAAATCCCCTAACCCAAGGCGATGCATTTCTGTGTGTTGAACAAAAACCCCCATGAAAATGGACAAGCCCTCTCCTTTGTTTCTAGTTGTGCTTCATGATTATGCAGGTGAAAGCTGAAAGCTGAGAGCTTTCATTAAAGAAAATGAAGTGAGAGAAAAAAGGAAGATTGTGGGCTTGGTGAGTTTTATAGTCGAGCCGACCAAGGTCGACCTGGTGGCAGTCGGGCCAGGAGGATGAGGCAGAGAGAGAGATGTATTAATGGTAAACACTGTAGCTGCTGATACTATGCAAATAGGTGAGCGAGTGAGTGACCTCTATCTTTGATCAAGAGAGAGAGACGGGTTAGCAAAAGAGAGGAGAGGAGAGGCATGCATCTCACCCCTCAATTTCGCCGTACGATCAATCCTGTCCGTTGGAGCAGAGATGATTTGACAGGAAGCATGTGCCACCATCATTCAGTGGTCGCTGTCAGAGTACGGACATCAAAAATATACTTCAAATTCTATCAAAATTGTGTCACAAAAAATGTAGTATATCAGCCAGTCTTTGTAGGTAAAGTTAGGATTAATCCCAGTTTAATATTTATAAAAATATATTCTTAATATTACTACAAAACATTTTCTCAACTGATAGCATTTCTTAAACCATTGACTGCCCCATGACAACCAACCAGAAAAAAGAGTTCTTGTATGCATACATGTGGCAGTAAGAAATTGAAAGGGATTTTTCAGGGATTTCCCACAACAAGCAGCACTCAGAAACTTGTTTATTATTTTTCATGCACATTGTAGTTTTAAATCAGAGATTGATTAACTTTGTACTTGTACCGTTATCTGAGTTAAAATCAGTAAACTGCCAACTTACTCAACGACTTGATTAATGAAAATCTCAAGAAATTCATCTGATTAACTAACCCCTCTCTCTCTCTCCTCCTGGATGATGAATGAGCAGCTTATTAATTTTGAGATAACGTCATTTGATCCATCAACCGGGGTGGGGAATCTCACACACCCAACTCACAATCTCAATTAAGTTCAGTTCAGTTCATTTTCACTAATTCTCTCAATTAGAAAAATTTATGCTTTCAATAGTTGGAATCTAGAAGGAACTTTTGTGTGACTTCTTCCTTCTCTTCAAATCTATTGGAATTCTTTAAATCTGACTTATAAAAACATAAAAGTACTCATGTTCGAATTAAAGTAATATCATCTCATTAATTGTTGTTTTTCGTTAACAAGATCTCATTTAAATAGTCCATTTAAGAAGAGGGATAAATTTACAAATATATTTGTGTAGTTTTTGTCTTTGATATCTACGTCATTATTTTTTGTCATATACATTAAGATAGTCATTGTTCTTTTTTTAGGTCTTAAGATAATTATTGTTAGAACATAGAACTTGTGCTCAAATTATGGAAAGGAAGCAAATTAATTGAGCCCGTAAAGTGGCAAACTACTCAAATACATCCCAAGAACAAGAAGCTCAACAATTTTCCCCACAATAGGTAAGAATTCTTTAGCCAACTAATTCTCTAAAGTGTAATAGGGTTGTAAAATTAATTGTCAGAAGCCAACATTTAATTAATGATATGATAACCTATTAGGGTGTTGGCAGCAAAGCCCTCCAACATGGAGGGCTTTGGCCAAAATATATTAGTATTTTAATAAATGGTTGCAGAGCCCGCGGGCTCTGCATTGAAGCCCTCCGTGTTGGAGGGCTTAACATTTTATTTTATTTTCTAC
>JAYJMF010270152.1:0-13921 GCA_036873715.1 Salvia sclarea
GAGACGAGACTACCTTGCATTGGAGGCAATAAGGACGAGAGGAGAGGAGACAAGACGAGACTATTGGGTAATATTTTGACGAGGTGAGACAATTGTGTAACTTTCGGCGAGGCAAAAAGCTAATGAATTTTGACAATTAACAAGTACTACTATTATACGAATTTGAGTAAACTAACTTTTTAATAAAAATATTTATAAATCATGACATAAAATGATTTCCATCGAATTTTGACGAGTTACGACCTAGTAAATTATGAAAGGAATATTGAGAAGAATGCCGTGAGCGCATATATTCCGCTTTGCTTCACATAATTAGGAAACTAAAAGACTAATTAGACCTGAGTTTCATCCCATTTCTGAGGATCCCGACAAAATGTACTTACCTCCAACATCTTTTACAAATATAGGCAAAAAATAATAAATTTTGCAGTATTTTGGGTAAAGGATGTTTGACGGTTTGCCTCTTATATAATCACATCGCTTTCCATTAAATCGGATGAAGCTTTGCTTGCCAAAAAAGTCACGACCCTCACATTTTAATGCAACAATTTGTACCCTTGAGGAAAATTCTACAAAAATAAGTGCGCTTTGTTAAGTCGACGCTATAGGAAATTATGCTCTAAGATAATTTACCCTCATGATGTGGTTTGGTTAAAAGAAGAAATTATAATTGAAACTCTTTGTGATTTAGATAAAGATTTTCCCATCATCATTTTCTTTGGTGATGATGCATGTTTAAGAGTAGAACAGAAGGCTTAATTGCTATAGGGGTACATTACATAGATTAAGAGTGCTTAACATTTTGCTCTTTCACACCTAGCCGTCACTATTAGTATGCCTTGTATATGTAACTTCGAAAATCATAATCACGACGTTTACACTATGCATTTAATTATAGTATATCGAATTCTCCACTGATAATATTCCTCAACGTCTATATTAAATTCTATTATAGTCAATCGAAGCCATTTTCATTTGGTAAAGTTTATCCGAAATTGAGAAACAAGGCATGGGATCAGGCGTTCATGTGCGATTTCAGTTTGTAAATTTATTAATTAGTATATTTTAACATGGGAAGTCGTCGGGATAATACATAAATTTGAGCGCAAGACATGGCTTCTGTTGAAGTGAAGGGGCTGCTTAAACGCAAGATACTACGTCATTCACATTTTATTTGACATATATAAATCTAGATAAAATTTGCTTAGTGATATTAATTGTCAACTTCTCTAATGGTTTGTTTTGAGAGAAATGATACTGGAATGAATATGTAGTCATAGTATAAACCAATAGTTAAAAAAATCTCAAACAAAATGACTTTGAACAATGAATCAACTATTTGGACGAGACATACATACATACATTTATTTTGAAAGCAGATATACATACTTTTCGCAATGGTTAATTGCATTTAATGACAAATTACAATTACAACACCATTTTTAAGTCTTAGCAAAATAATACCCAATCTTTTGTCAAGATTGAGCTTTGATGACTTGAAGAAGAGGAATATGAATTGATGTTCGAATTTCGCATTCGCTATTAAGTAGTAGTTGTTGTTGTTGTAAAAAATTAAAAAGAAACAGAATTTGTGATTGTGATGTTGTTGATGGAAAATTGAGCATACATATACTAGACTTTAGGAGATGGAAGGAATCACGTGCAAGGCACGATCGAAACACCCCCAAAGTAATTAACTCGGTCTCATCTTCTCACATGGAATAAAAAGAAAGAAAAACAGAGACCGAGTCTCACAACATCTCTATCTTTCCCTCTACGAAGGCATGTTTCGTGCTTTTGCAAACACCCCACCCCCTCAAAGTTGGCGTATAAATACTGCACCCATTTTCACCTAAATCCTTAACCTTTTCTCAACTTCTTACTCATTATTGCATACTTTTCACTCACCCAAACCAAACCAAACCAAACCCAACTATACATATACAGTTGAGTTTCTTCTGCTTCAAATCTCATCTCAGCTATGGCGGTTTGCAGGCTGCTTCTAATCTCAGCCCTACTGATGCTCACCAACACAGTTTCTGCCGATCCAGATGCGCTTCAAGATCTTTGCGTTGCTGATCTCACATCTGGTATATTTTTCAACTCTCTCTCTCTCTCTCTCCACCTGCTTCTTTCCTTTTCTGGACAAATTAGTAATTACTGTTGCGGATTATATGTTTAATCCGAGTCAAGATTAAGTAGTAATTTATCAGGATTTCTTCCTCAATGATTTCCGTCATCTATCCTTACTACGGAGCATTATCCCACTCCATATATTTTCTTCTGGTCTAGTTAAAAAGATTATTAGTTAATATTGAAGATGTGTTTTTTGAAATTGAGTAGCCGCCATTAATTCAGAAAAATTATTGTTTTTCATTAATTAAAAGCTGCCAGTAACTCCCACCAGCCCTACCTTTATTGCCTCTTTCCTAAAATACACAGTTAAGTTCATAATCTTCACTTAATTTTGTGAATTTCACAGTAGCTAGATAAACGCACTACATTTCTCTAGAAGCACACAAACACTGTGCTAATTGAATGAATAGGCGTGAAGGTGAACGGATACCCGTGCAAGTCAAACGTGACGGCGGATGACTTCTTCTTCGCCGGAATCGCGATGCCGGGAGCTACCAACAACTCGATGGGCGCGCTTGTGACCGGCGCCAACGTGCAGAAAATCCCAGGGCTGAACACGCTGGGCGTTTCCCTTGCCCGCATCGACTACGCCCCCGGCGGCCTCAACCCGCCCCACACCCACCCACGCGCCACCGAGTTGGTGTTCGTGCTGGAGGGAGAGCTCGACGTCGGATTCATCACCACCGCAAATGTCCTCATCTCCAAGTCCATCAAGAAGGGCGACGTGTTCGCCTTCCCCAAGGGGCTCGTCCACTTCCAGAAGAACAACGGCAAGCTCCCCGCCGCCGTCCTCTCCGCCTTCAACAGCCAGCTGCCGGGCACGCAGTCCATCGCCGCCACGCTCTTCGCCGCCTCGCCGCCCGTCCCCGATAATGTCCTCACAAAGGCCTTCATGGTTGGGACCAAGGAAGTGCAGAAGATTAAGGGTAGGTTTGCGCCCAAAACCTAACGCCTCAATTTCCAAGTGTATTTTCATTTTTATTTAACGGCGGCAACACATTTACGATCTTTTTTCTTTCTTTTCTGTAATGTCAAATATAATAAAATTTGAACCGTCTCTTCCAGTGACACTGTTTTAGTTTGTGGATAATTTGAACCGTCTCTTCCAGTGAGTGACCTTGCATATTCATTTTATTTATTGTTGGAAGCCACTGTAATCAAATTTACCGTTGTTAGCAAGTATTCACTTCAACCTATATAACCAAGTGTTTATTTTAACCTTTGATTTCGAATAAGTGACTTCAACGATGATATTTTGAATGTTTGGATCTCAACCCCTAACTAGTTTTGGGTAAATCAATTTACAAATAATGCACAAAATATCTACTAATAACTTGCATCCTTGATTGGATTTAAAGAGTTGATGCAAGAGAGTTAAATTTTTTAAGTGAACTAGCATTTGAATTGGAACTTTGATGCCCAAACTCAAAAGGCGGCGAGTGGTGCTTTGTGGGGAGAGACAAAGATTTGCTAATTAACTTTTGGTGATGAACTTATTATTGTTTATGTTAAAAGTAATGAAAAGAAAACATTGCATGATTTTTAAATCATAGGAACGGTAGCTTCACAATTTCACCAACTTAAGAACTTTAATTACATGACCAGCTCAAGATTGATTGGATAACTACTTTTCGTTAAAGCACAGTTTTCCATCCAATAACGATAATGGTACATGGTTACTGGTGAGATTTATGTACCATATAATTAACATACTATTTAAATAAAATTTAAAAAGCTTTTAATAAACAGTTTTTCGGATGTTGGTATATTTTTTAGACTTTAGACAAATGTTAGGTACAAGATAACAACATTTTAAACGTTGAGATATTTTTTTGTATTTTAGGCAAACGCTTGGCAACAAAACCCGAACTTTTTAAACGTCACTACATTTTTGAGACTTTAGGCAGACGTTGGGACATTTACAAGATTATCTCACACAAATATACAAGTCTTTAAATGTTGGGACATTTTTTAAGACTTAAAACAAACCGCACATTTTGCCTATTATCCCAGGTTTAATTGATCGTGGAGCACAAATTTGATTATAATCATTTTCTCCCAAAGAAAAAGGAATACAGTGAAGAAAAGGACTTTTTGCAAGCCTTTCTCTTGGCTGGCAAAGATTCCTTAAAAATTGGAATTTGTGTATACGATTCCAAGTTAATATAAATCTGAGGACAAGAAACAGCGTGCAAGTATAATATGTTAAATATTTAAAAAGAAAAACTCTACAAATTTGATTTGTTAAGTTAATTTTTAATATGGGGTAATGTATATATGTATGTATGTATGTATATAATTGGGTTTAGAAAGGAAGAGCCCATGCTGAGCTGCAGAACGGCATCTGATTTTTCTCCACTTACCAACAATCTAGGTGCAGGCAACTAATCCGTAATTAGGTGAGCTGATACTACAGTCCAACAATTAGTGCCACTAAGCTGTATTAATTAACCTCAAATGATAGAACCAGGAGTGGGAATATTACTAATCTATTAAACCAAATCCATTTGTTGTAACGGAACAGCAAGTTAGTGGGTTTCTTATGGCCCATCAAATATGTGGTTCCACACCAACTCTTTTTGTAAGGATGCATAGAGTCGAATCAAACTATTTAGAAGTAAGGGTTACGAGCTCAAAATATAATTGGCAGAATAAGTTGCGATATGGACTTTTGATTTTATCTTATATCATTACAAATATTTTATTCATTTGCTACATTAATGAGAATTTAATATTAAGTAAAATAATTATACAATAGGTTAGAGCTTTGTATTCTTGCTTTGATTGAATGTACTGACGTGACTTTACATACACTCTTGGTTTGCGATAATGGCTAATCTAAATCGACTTTAGACGCAAATTTCGCACATAGCATGTTGTCGGCAAATTAATTTTACGATCAATTGAATAGAGCAAGATGAGAAACAATGAGTTGGTTTTTAAATTATGTATGTATTCTATTAATATCTTGGGATTTGATTGAATTTAACATGAAATAATTAATGTTATTATTGATCAGGTTTTTTTTAACCAACTCCTTTCCTTATTCATCAGTTAGTTTTGAGGAATCAGTGCACTAAAGAAAGAGAGAAGCAACACATAGTCAAGCTATGAACATACAAGGCAACATTAATAAGAACACGATTAGGCAGATAGATACCAAAAGACAAGATTAAGACAAAAGGCAAACCTTCAACAGTTGAATCAAACATCAAGTCAGTTCAGTATGTTTGACATGTAAGGAACCTCTCTTTCAGAAAAGATTTTCTTCAAATCACAAGATTTCCAGTTGTCTTCTTACTTGGCTACAGTTTGCTGCTTGCCATCTGGAATGGCAAAGAGGACTATAGGCTTTGAAGATCGAATCAGAGGAACATCACATCTGTAATACCCTTTCCTCTCCAGCTGTATCACGTCGCCGCGCTTCAAGTTCCGCATATCAGACTCCCCAACAGCTGATGTCTCGGTTCTCGTACAGGGATTGACCACGTCAGTGAAATCCTCATCTTCCTCAAGCTGTAATCATGAAAACATTCAAACAAGACCATGATAAAATTGATTGAGAGGTAGCTCAACTCATAAGCATTAAAATGAAAAGAACTCTTTTGTCCCACTACAAAAATATTACCTTCTTCTTTGTAATAAGATAATCAAAGTCAACCAACGTCAGTCTAACCAGCTCGTTGTCATCCGATAGCCAGGTGAGCTTCAACTTTGTCTTCTTAACATTACCTTCAAGATGCAAGACTCCTACCAGCTGAGTGACAATCCCATTTTCATCTTTCTTGATTTCCTTCACAATTGCGTTACCCCAATCCTTCAAAGTTACTTCCTCATTGACAGAGATCGATTCAGCATCAGCATAATCTATCCATAACCTGTTTGAATAAGTCACAGCTTTCTCTCCAGCACCTTCATACTTTTTATGCTTTGGTAAAATGCGTACAAAAGGATCTTTGGGGCCATCAGTTAGGATTAGTAATACACGCCGTTCCTCAATAACAGCAGTATGCCTAGGGCACACGGGATCAATTATCTTCTTATTAATTGCCCAGAGTTTGTCCCACTCCATAAGATTCAGATTCTTCGATGCACCCTAATTGGTTAGGCAAAGCCAAACTTTAGATTCTCCAAAGCATAAAAAAATAACACTCAAGTCTACTCACACGCATTAAAAATATACAGTAACAAGGAGATATTAAACCATCCTTTATTAACAAAACTGTGCTGCCACATATTAACAGATAGTAAAAGTTGCAACTTACTTGTTCCAGAATGAACTGTATTAGTGCTTCAATCTTCAGACCTCTTCGCACAATTCCTTGAACCGTAGGAAAACGAGGATCATCCCAACTTTCAACCTTTCCATTTTGGACAAACCACAGAAGCTTGCGCTTGCTAAGAAGTGTGTAAACCATATTAAGTCGACTAAATTCATAAATATGGACCTTTCTGAATCCCATATCTGTCTGAATTCTGTAATATTGATCATTGCGGTCATGGTACTCACTTGATCTAAGAGCATGTGTGACACCTTCCACAGCATCAACAAATGGACAGCAGAAATCATATGTTGGGTATACCTTATATTTAGCTCCAATCCTATGGTGAGGAGTCAAATTGCAGCGGTAATACACAGGATCCCTAAGTGATTTATTCGGGTCCTGCATGTCCAATTTCCCACGGAGACAACACATCAAACCCCTCTCCGTACCAGAAATCATTTCCTTCCACAACTTCAAGTTCTCCTCCACACTGTTATTCCTGCACCTCGACTCTATGCCATCCATCCTTTCCTGCTGCATTTTCTCACGTGGAGTATCATCAACATAGGCCTTACCTTCACGAATCAGTTTCTCAGCCATTTCCATGATCTGGGGAAAGTAGTCTGACGTGTATGTTATAGCACTGTACTTAATCCCTAGAGTCTCAATATCTTTGAGAAGATTATCAACAAACTCACTACTTTCTTTGTCTGGGTTTGTGTCATCAAAACGTATAATAACCTGTCCTTTGTACCGTTGAGCAAAATACTGGTTTAACAATGCAGCTTTGGAATGACCGATATGGAGATAGCCACTGGGTTCTGGTGCAAAACGCAATTTCACCTTTCCGACCTCAGCATCTGGAAGATCTACCTCAAAGGCCCGTGTGCCAGTAGTTTCAGTGTTATGGACACCATTCTCCACTGTGTTCAACTGAGAATTAGAAGCTTGAGGCTCCTTCGACTTGGAAGCTGCTGCCTTTGCAGAACCTTTCTTCCCAAGAAATGTAGAAACAATTTCACTCAATGGTGCATCATATTCAGCAGATATAGAGTTGAACCACCGTACCAAATTTTGGTACTTCTTAGATTTCCTTAAACTTTCCCATCTCGGACCAGCTCCTGTAATGGAAATAAAATAACTTAATATCCTTTAAAAAGTAGATCGCTTGCATTCCCGTGACTTATACAGATTAGACATAGCAATCAGAGGCAAGCTATAGTACACACTTAGATGTGTAATCTCTTTCAGGAAAAGAAGTCTATTGTAAAACAAAATTCAAAAACCAAAACAAGAATCATCAATATAAAGAAACTCTAACAGAAATGCATAAAACTTACCAGCAAGACCAGTCCAGACTGCAACATCTGCAATTGAGAAGCTATAACCAGCGAGAAAGGTATGCAGCAGTAAATACTCATCCACAAAGCTGCATGCTCCCTCAAACTCAGATCCAGAAGCAAAGCTGGATGCATAATCAAGCCATTCATCGATCTACAAGACCCAAAAATACAATTCAAAAAGTTTCATAAACAAAATCAGCAGGGAAGATTATTGAAACCGGTAATAATAAGTGAGGGAAATGACTAGAGTACAAATTAGAAAAAGAAAAGAAAAACAAAAGCTTTAGTCAAGATAAGAGTGTAGAAAAAATACCTGGCTCGCCTGACAAGCATCCCGTACATAGAAACCAGGTATGCTTGATATTCTACCAATATACCTCAGAATCACATTAGCTCCATACAGCTTCTGCCTGAAAATCGAGTTACCATAAGAAATAGCAACAAAAGAGTTGTGCTAAGAGATTGAAAAAGAGAAATTCATTCATATGTATAGAAAGCAAGCTGTCGCAGTATCCACAATCCATATATCGACCATCACTTATAATATCATCATTTTTTCTGATGCTATTGAGATTATAACTCCAACCCTAATCTCATGCAATCAAAACCCCTGGCTTTCAGTTCAATGTTATTACGTGCATATGTTAACGTCACTGATTCAGTTTTCCAGATCGTCGCCACACACGCATAATTAGTAGAAGCTCAAATTCCAGATTCTTATAAGTGCAGATCAACCAATTGGCTTAATAAAATTGCTCAAACCACTATCAACATGACAATCAATTCAACTAGCATTTGATATAGGATACATATTCATTTTTTCCAACCAATTCGAACACTGTACTCAAATACATAAAATTTAAAGTGTATAACAATAGAGGAAAACACAAATTGAATAACTGCTTATTCAAAAAAGAAATCGAGAGAAATACCCGGTCTCTAGTAAAAGAGCTGGCGGCGAGCTAGAGGGAAGAGAAGGTTTGGCAGTGAGAGAAATGCCGGCGATTTTGGCGGCGGCGATTGCATTGAGCGGTGGAGAATCGGGCGCAAACTGGAGTTCCATTGATGGGGTAGTCAAGCTTGAGGCGCCGCCGCTGCTGTCGAAATAACCAAATAAGCCTTGCTCAACGCTTATCTTATGTGGATTCATTCACAAATGCGCACTAGGGATTTTTACTTCAAAATACTCTCTTACTCCATCAAATTTGACCCGTACTAGTTTTAATAATTTAATTGACTGCATTGTGAGTGAAAATTGATTCTATCTATAAATTAATAATAATTTGAGTGTAAATAAATGGATGTATTAACAATATAAATTAAATGAGTATAGTAGATATAATTATTAAAAAGGAAAAGAGGTTAATATTTTATGAACATATCAAAATAAATTAAGATTTTCATATTTGACTAGAATATATATACGATATTTTATATACCTTAATGAAACAAGCCCCGACGAAACCACATTTTCTATTCTACATCCTTCATTCGAGCCTATCAGTCCGATCCTTTCGACAAACAAGCACGAAAGTATTAAGCCAGTCAAAATTGGGATATGGGCTTCAAAAGCTAGCGATTTGGACTTAGAGCCCCTAACCCGCGTTGAGCAAGTCTGTGGGCCTGCTCTAATATTTTTATGGGCAATTTTATCCATAACCCCCATTTTACTCATTATTAAAATATTAATATATTATTATAACCCTATAGCCCCAAATTAAAATTGCGATAAGAATTTATATTTTACAATCTATAGCCGCCGGATGATAAATTGAAACTTGCAGGTTGCAGCAGCAACCTCTGTCTCACTTGTTCACCGCAGAAAAAGTGTGTGCAGATTTAATGCACAATATGTGAGAAATTTGTAGCAACAATCTCCATAGCCTCTGTTCACACCAAATTTAGTGGAGTTACCGATTAATTTGAGCATCATTGTGTGGGCTCTAAATATATTAATCTATAGGATTCCCTTCGGCAATACACAGTGAATCGAAAAGATTCATGTTTGATGGAAAAATATGGTTGAATCGCAGGCTATGCACGGTGGATTTCCTTTTTTTGTTCTTTTTACTCTTATTTTCCTTGATTAGGTTGCGTAAAATAAATTTAGTAGAATGATTCCAAAAGTTGATAGGAATATATTACAGAGATTCAAATGATTTCTATCAATATATAATAGAGAAGACCCTATGAAGTAGGAAAATCTAATGTCTATATTAACTTCAAGCTTCACATTCTTAAAAAATTGTGTTATGTTAATCACCGCACATTGAGAGAAATAGAATAACGTAACATGATTTTGGAAGGGACCATAGTTATTAATGATTAATAGTAAGGGGAGCTGAGTCTGGAGGGGAGGGAATTGGATCTCACGGGGAATTCAGCTTGTAATTTACAAGTTTACTCTTTTTAAAGTAGTGGATCCATTGACATTGGTGTAGGTATAGTTGCATCGAAATAGACTATCACTTCACATGTTCATTACTATACTATGTTATTTACTTCCTTAAATATAGTGATATCTGTGCATGCACAAACATATACAATAATCCATCTATATATACTTTACATATTTCAGAATTTAAAGTGTAGGGGTTTGAGCCTGTGAAGGTTGAACCGTTGAAGCCACATGCAGTTTCTGATTTCATATATATCTCCTCATTGTGCATATATTCGTATATTCCATTATTTACCCACTTAATCATTGACCATTATTGCATAAGCTTATCCTTATTTAAAATATTTCATTGCTAAAGAGGAACTAAAGTTTATATATATATATATATATATATATGCGCTAATAATTATATATTTATATGAAAAAAAAGGTTATGAAAACATCAATCAGAAAGAAGAAAGTTGTTGTTGTTATTCTTATTATTACTTATTTTGGAGAATTGAAGCTCACACTTTTTGCCTGTGAAGACGTACACACATATATCCCTTAATTAATCCCATGTGATAATGTCGCTTGAGGGAGCAATCATTACTCCTATACAAATGAATTTATAAATACATTTCACGTAATTTATTTTGCATGATTGTGGAGGGATATAGCTTCTTGACTACACTTTATGGAATTGAAACACCACCTACCGAATAAACTACAACTGATTTTATAAATCCTTATCCAGGAAAAGATACTAGTTGCAAATCGGGAGATCAGGTCGAAGATTATTTTTTTAACAAAATTAAAATATTATCTTAATTAATAGTAGAATGATAAATAAACTAAAGCCTGTAATGATGATGAAGAGTTGTAAAGAGCAAAAAGCAAAGAAAAAGGCTCAAAAAACAATTTCAACTTGCCCTTAGGCAAAAATAGGTAGCTCCAACAACATATAAATGCATTTTATTGATGCAAAAAAACATAAACGAGAGAAAATAGAATGAGAAAAGGGTCTTCACGTAAAATGTGGTGGGTGGTGGCTTGCAGGAGCAAGGAGAGTTTGAGAAGAGAGTCAAGAATGGATATCGAAGAAATACTGAAGATGAAGCTGGAAACCATCAAGGAAGAAGGCGGCGACGATGACAGCAGCGATGTGTTGAGACGAAGAAGCATCTCTAAGAAGGTGAAGAAGATCCATTTGAAGGTTAAGATGGGGAAACTTTTTGTCTCTCAGTTGAGTTTCAAAGAGTCTTATGTTATTTTCATGACTGGATTTGCCTTCAGAGGTGGCCTCAGTGGCCTTCCTAGATACTAATTGCTTCTTTTTTCTTCTTTTTAATCAGTGAAATTGATGTGTATCATGATTTGAGCTTTATTAATTAGCATATAAATTGTCAGCAAGTTATGTGGATCTTGATGATTTTGTATATATTTTTAACTCCTCATTTTCATTATTTTAGCTGCCTAACTATATATAGAGTTTGAGAATAATTGAATTTTTGTTAGCTAAGTAATTAATACTACTAATGGTGTTCAATTGGAACCATGCTCGGGGAAGAAGAGGCCCATAAACCAGCAAGTGAATCAATGCCTGAGTCCAAACCGTACCGTGTATCAATTTTCGGACCCGGTTAGGTTATATATAACAGGCGCACTACTATTTTTTCTTACTATTTCATGTTAATTCTCTGTAATTTATGGAGATATATATTATAGTATTATTGCAGATGTGAGAAACATAATTTATACATCTTTGTGAATTATATAAAATACCCTATATGCTCATCGAACGATCAAATGATATAAATAAAAGATTTTTTACGAGATCACTCCAAGAGAAGTTAATTACAATCAAAAGATTTTGATCTTACTAAAACAAACTCAGCAATAGAAAAGTGTCAGGAGCAACAATCTCAGCAACAAACACTAAATCAAATAGCTATCTTAAATCTCCTCAAATAATTGTATCTTCAAGTATAGCATGATCAGTACTCAAGTAAAATATATTAGCACAGTGGACATCCTTAATTAAGATTTATATAATTTAGGCATAATAAAGAGTCCAACACTCGAGCTGGGATTAAGTAATAATTTTAATTTTAACTATCAGAAATCGACACAAACTCGTAACCCAATACTCTTACTAAATGATATTGGTTGGTGAGGACAACAGAAAAGGCCAGATCGATTCGAACAAACTGATTCTTTTCATTTAATTATTTATCTATTTATTCTTTTTGAACAATATGATTCTATTCACCGAATCACCCGTAGTATTAAAAGACTAATTTATATCCTCGAAGACCTATCCACCTCATATACAAATACTAGCATGTGACAGTTTTACAATTCATAAATATTAAAAGAACCTGCGTATATAAACTTTATTAGTTAAACGGTTCGTATATTATTAATTAGTTTTGCTTAATCATAGTCACAACTTCGATGATTTTTTATTTAATATAACTTATATTTTTCTATTTAAAAAAAAAAACTTGAATTTTTGTGAAAAGAAATTCAATTATAGCCCGCATCCATGATTGCAAATAATGGTGCAAATAATTAATTATGCACAACTAGTTAAACATAAAAGCATGCATACCGATCGAAGATGGCGCGCAAAGGAAATCATAATTAATTAATGTCACAGACACACAGTATGTCGAGTATTAAACAGAAGTGAAGAATTAAGGTTAATTATCTTTTTCTTTCCAACCTATATTTTTCCATAATATTTGAAGACGAAATAAGGTTAATTTGGAAATACATTATGAATAAGAAAAAATATATATATATATTATATTAGAAAGAAGAGTAATGTGGCTGATGATGACTACAACCACGTGAGATTCCTGGTGCAGCGAGAGATGGAAGATGAGTGTGAAAGGACCGGAATGCCCCACTGGTTGGAGAAGACGATGGCTGGGCAAGCTTCGTCCATCTTCATCCTCTTCAGAAATCCGCCGTAAAACCTAGCAATCCTCTTCGACAGCATCAACACCATCGAGAACGGCTTCCAGTTCAGCTTTCTCGATCGCGAAAGCTTCACGCCCTTACCTAAACGCACCTTCCTCGCCCACGCCTGCCTCCTCGCAATCGCATCATCGCCGCCGTTAATCTCCAGCCGATGGTAACCGCCACTTCTCCGACGATCTTGAAAATCCATTCTATATATTTATGTGTGTTGATGATGATGTTTCTATCACAATCTATATAGATGAATTATGAGAGAGTGGATTAAGCTATATATAGAGAGAAAGATATGGATGGAATCAATATATGATGGGAAACGGCATGGCCAAATGGGAGCACATGGCGAATCCCTTTCGCACTATTATTTTCAAGCACAGACTATTTTGTGGAAAAATATTCACAAAATGTGACAGGGTTGGATTCCTCAAACACATGGCTAACATCATATATTATTTGCATTTCGGTGTGTAGTAACTAATATTCAAGTACCGAATTGGATTTTAGCTTAAAGCTCTCTAGATGCTACAATATTGCTACTCTATCCTTCTAACACATGCCTATGACATTTACATGTCAATATTATTTTTAGTACATTCTTAAATAAGTGCCGTCTATCGATAAAAACACAAATACCAAGAGAAATGGGTGATTTCACTCTTACTATCTTTACTAGTATTTGTCCTCCGTGCCATGCACGATTATAGTTTTATATTAATATATAATATAAATAATATATATTAATAAATTAGTAGTAATAGTATTTAAGAATAGCTAGAGTAGATAACAAAAATATTTGTATTACCACTATGATATAA
>JAYJMF010270263.1:0-13921 GCA_036873715.1 Salvia sclarea
TTAAATTAATTAATTTTAATTAATTTAATATTGTACAGTGAGAGGGGGGAGCTGTGCACCCGGGTGCTCCATGAAATATGAGATATATGACTATAAATATTGCAGGTTTTGGAGAAATTAAATGACTTTTTGTGATATTGTATGTTAAATTTTCGTACTCCTCCCATATTGAGTATTTAATTTAACATCAAATATTAGTTGCAGTTTAGTTGGTAAAATATTTTCCCCCAACTAATAGCTAGATTAGAGGTTAATTGGAATCATCTCATTCTAATTAAAATAACAGATATTGAGTAAGATTGCTATCAATTAATTAGTAAGTTTGGTTATATTTGTGTTCCTTAGAGAAGCAAAATATGTTGAGTTTTGTTCATTTTCTTTCGGTGCGAAATACATCATCTGGATTCTGGATTATTAAATATACGCAAATTAATTGTGACAAAATGCATTAAAACTGCTACATAAAAAAATAGTGTTTTTTTAGAAGTACAAGTGGTAAAAAAAAAAATATCATAACAATTAAAGCTCAACACCTTATTTAGGCGGGACCACTACACCGCATAAAGACGAGACAACTATAAAGAAATCAAATAAGAGAATGTTTCTACAAGACAGCTTTCAGTCCCAGTCATTGAAGCTTCATCCCACACCTTTCTAAGCCTAGACATTCATATTTTTATTATTAGCCTAGATTGAATTTTCTGAGTCATTAAAAAATTTCTTTAGTTTGGAGACTTTCATTTTTCCCTTTTCAAAACCAGTATAAGAGTGAGAAAAGAGATAATGTTATTTGTGGTGTTATCGAATGAATATAAGTCCAGATGGTTTCTAAACACCTGGAATCTTAGAGTTGTTGGTCATTAGCTCATGTAAGCAAAGAGAGAAATCCAATGAGTGAAGTCGGCACTTAAACTGAATTCAGTGTTAAGTTTGTTGTACACTCGTAAGCACGAGCTGATCGCCAGAGTGGATTGACTTGTAGGTTTTCAGTCTGTAGACGTAGTAGCTCATCTCTCCGAACCACGTTAAAATTCCTTGTATCTAAGTTACTTTCAATTTTTAAATGTTTTACTTTCAGTCTTAACATTGTATACTGAACACTGAACTAATCCTATCAGACCAAATCTATGTGATCAGTAAAGGTTATACTTAACCTACCATTTTCACTGTATAGTTATCATTCCAATTGACCAGTCTTAACAGACAGTCAGTAAGATTCATAACTATCTCTTGGTTGACTGACTCTTCATGAGTCTCAGCCTTTCACTGTTTTATCCGTTGCATCACCCCTCCCCCCGCACACGCACACACACATACACACATACACTATGCGATGAGATGCGACTTCAGTCCACATATCTCTTCTTTGTGGAAGACGGCGGTGATCTCTCTTACTTGGGCTATTTGGATGGCTAGGAACGACGCAATGTTTGAAGGCACTGTCCCTTCCTCTTTTGTTATTCTGGCCCAGGTTTTGGTGGCCATTCGTGAGGTTAACACGAACTTTAAGCTTGGAAATATGTCCAACTCTTGGAGTGATTATGTTACTCTGAGAAATGTCTGTGTCTCTGGCAACGTGGCTGCTCCTCGGGAGGCGATCTCTGTCTCCTGGTTGCCTCCGCCCCCAGGCTGGATTAAGATTAACACTAATGGTTCAGCTTTGGGATCCCCGGGTGATATCCACACTAGTGGGGTATTTCGGGATCACACTAACTCTGTTCTGGGCTGCTTTCATATGGATGGTGGCTCGGGTTTTGCCTTTGAAGTTGAATTGTTGGGCATCATCACGGCGATTGACATAGCCCTGGCTAGAGGTTGGAAGTTCTTATGGCTGGAGGCGGATTCTTCCTACGTGGTCTGCCTTTCGCAGACTCACTCCAATATGGTCCCTTGGAGATTTGCTGCTTGTTGGGGGAGCACGCTTTCTACCATTGGTAATATGGAGTTCCGTGTGTCGCATATCTATCGGGAGGGCAATGCTGTTGCGGACATCATGGCTAGGCCTTCTACTCCAACGGGGTTCTGGCCCCATTCTATTCCTATTATTGATGCTGCGGTGGCTAGAGATATGGAGGTGCCTCATTTCCATTGATGGCGCGCATTGAGTATTGGCGGTGCATGTTGGATACAAAGGCAGGTCTTCTAGAACAGGCCGTCTCTGGGGGTTTGTGTGTTTGGGGGTCCTTTGGCCGACAGGTTTTACTGGCTTATCACGGTTTTTTTTAAGCATTTCTGATCCGTTGGGATGTGGGCTGTGGTAAGTATCAGTGTCGTAGTTAGTTGTGGGATTCTTAGTCTCGAGTCGAGTTCTCGCTTCGGCTTGGACAGACTTTTTGGTTCTCTCGTTCGGTGTGTGTTCTCGGTTGTTCTCTTCCTATTTTCGTTTATGTTTGTAATAGACGAGTACTCTTTTCCCTTACCCGGTATTTTTCCCAAGGGGTTAAGGTTTTAATGAGGCTCGGCCCCAAGTCTGAGGCTGTTCTTTCTGGGGTATTTTAGGTTGCTTTTTTCGTTTTTATAATAATCTGATTTCACACATACACACCAGTTCAGTACCCTTCCGGGATCCAACACATGAATTCTCGTTGGCCATGGCAACCATGCACCATCCCGAGTAATTGGATGCTTAGAAAATTCATGCAATTGGAGGGGGTATACCTGCAAGGAATATACTAACATCAATATTATTCTGCAAGGGGGGCATGGAGAGTTTGTTGCTGCTACATTTACGGGCTACTTCAGGGTGGATGAAGGATCGAGAAGCTCTTGTAGGACGTGGAGTTCATATCAGATACCAAATTGGTCATCGATGCAAATGGTTCTCACAATGTAGAACAACTTCGAATTTGGAGCTTTAATCACCAATTGGTGGTTTCGAATCAAGTATATTTAGATGTGATGCAAACTTCATTGCTCATAACAAATTAAAGATTTTCCTATAACATATGTTTGGGATGAATCCCCAAGCTTTGTGCAGGTCATCTCATTGCTCCCATGTGTTTGTCATTAATATATGGAAAGTGGTTTGATTTTCAAGAAAAAATTAACATACTTCCAATAAAAATATGTTATCAACTAATTAAATTTAATTATAAAAAATTTCATCATAAAAAAAAATGATATTACATTATATCAATTAATCGGGTCACGGTCACGGTTTTTTGATATAAAATAGATCATACTACAAGAAAAAGAGAATTAGCAATCGGACAGTAAAAAAATTAAAAAGTTAAATTCTCAAATTTAATGACAAAATATTTTCTTTTCAAAATTTTATTTATTTATTTTAAAATTAATTAGCGATGGATTAGAGATTAAATATTTTTATTTTTTGAAAAAAAAATAATTTTAAAAATCCGTCGTTATTTTATTTTAATTATTTTATTTGAGTCATTACATAGTGAAAGAGTTAGTCGAATAGAATGGAGGGAATTGTGATATAAGATGAATGCAGGGGTGGGTCAATTAATACAGAAACTATAAAGAAATAGGGTTAAAGCAAGAATTTTAACTATAAAGAAATATAGTCAAAGCAAGAATTTAGGACGAAAAGAAGGAAGGATTCTGGTGTGTGGTGGTTCGGTTTTGTGTTTATCTGTTGTTGGACGACATAAATATTAGTATATGATTTGAGCTTGTTTATTATGCCTATATATCTGGAGAAATAGAAGAAGGAATATTATATGGTGGTTTCATGTCAGGGAATACACAGATACAGTTGCTTCAAATACAAGGGTGACTTGCTTATTTCTTGTGGCAATTCTCCACAAAAAGGCATGCCTAAGAAACATCTTAGTATAGGAGAATCAGAATTTTACGTACCTCTCTCTCTCTTCACAGAATAAATTTATATATAAATATGGTCAAAAGATTAATATGCCCATCATCGATCTTAATCACTATTAGTTAGAGGTGTATATGTTTGTAAATCAGATCTGTATCCCTTTTTATATAACATTAATTCATATGCTGATGCCGTTGATTCAATTCGATCTTCAAGCTTTCTTACTTGTTATCACTAAACATATAAGAGGCACCATATATAAAATTGAAATTAATCACTCTTCTTAAATTAATTAGCCCATATATATAACTATAAGGACATCGATGATGCCACACAAATCGACTAATGTTTCCTTGCATTGGTAGTTCTATAGGGCCGGCCTTAACGTTTTCGGGGGCTCTGGACAAAATAAGAAATGAAAATGGCTCCTCAATAAGTGATACTTTGAGAATCATTTTTTAGACAATATATAGCACTTAAGACGTCTTAAGTGTTCTTGCATTACCAAATCAAATTCTGCAAGTAAATCCAAAAGATTATCATTATTATTTTGGTAAATCTTCTCATTATCCTCGTCAAAAGCCAAGTCACGCGTACAATAATTCTTACTAAAACTAGTTTACAATTTCTTTTTCTTGTGTACTTGTAACTCTTTATCAATTATTTATTTATTGTTCAATTTAATATGCAAATGAATTCAAGTTCTCTTATTATTAATATGCTCCATATCATCCTCATGTGTTTTGATTTGAGTGTATCAATTTTACATCTTCAATCATTCAAACCTTCATTTTTTAACGATCTATCATTTTGAAGCGATTTTAATTTATCTAGTGTGCGTGATTTGAGAAAGAAAAAGACCCATTGATATTCCAAATAGAATACTTATAATAATTTATTTATTTTTATAATTAATGGGAATCGTTAAAAAAAATTAATTTTGAGGCCCCCCAAATTTGGGGGCCCATGGCAAAAGCCCACTTAGCTCTTAGACAGAGTGGGCCCTCTAGATTGTACCGCAAGTCCAAGGGTGGAGCTGCGGGCAGGGGCGGATCCAGGATTTAATACAGGGGTGGGCTGGAAATAGACAATTCATCATATTAAAATTTATAAAAATCAAAATATTTTGATGTTTATAAATTTTTAATACGTTGATTTTGATGTTCGCGTAAGTTGTACCTTGCGAGACTTCAATAAATAGTTGACCAAACTCAACAAGAGTAAAAATTTGAAACTCTTGCATCGCTATTTCATCATTAAAATTTTTAATGAAACGATATATTCATGTGTGAAATATTTAGGAGAATTTCTTCACAAGCTTACAAATATCATAGTAACTGAATAATTTGAAAAAGAAAAAAAGATTCAAGACCGTGATTAGAAATAAATTCAACAAAGAAATATATTTTTTAATTATTTTGAATTGGACTAATTTTGAATTGATATTAATATAATATATGAATATAAGAAGAAATTTGGGGGGAGCCCGGTGCAGCCACACCATAGATCCGCCACTGGCTGCGGGGGAACCCAAGCATCCCATAGCCAAAAAAAATTACACTAATTATTATTGTTATATTAGAACCTCTATAATTGGATTTTTAAAAAATATTAGCTCCCTTTGAGCTATAATCCGGACCGTTTGGTTTATTTGAAAATGTAAAAATAAATGAAAACCGGACCGTCGACACTACCCATCGTGGTTAAATGGGCGATTTTGAGAACACTGGTTTGTGTAGGGTTGAGCAATCCCTAATAAAAGTTTAAGAATTAATTAAGATTCGAGTGTGTTTAGTGCGTTAATAGAAGAAGTGGTGGGATCGATGTGACGCAAACTTGAAATGAAGGTAGATGAGTGGGGTAGGAAATAGAGAAATATGATTCCATATCTGCAAAGAAAACAAGTAAATCAGTTGTGCGGGAACAGGATCATGTTCCTGCATGTTGCCTGCAGATCATCTATAGATTTTCCTATTTATACATACACACACAACTCCTTTAATTAACTACTTTTTCTAGAATATATATCAATCAATATTAGTGCATTGTAGCCATGGATTTGTCAATCTTTTGATCAACACATATAATTCCTTGCTGTGGAATGAGCTGCAACTCAATCCTCCTCAGTCAAACCAGGATCCTACCTTTTCTTTGCTTCACATGCAATGGCAAAAATTCTTTATATGTCTCTCTCTTAGTGGTAAAAACAATGAGCCTAAAAAGTGCTACATATATACATGCTTAATGCATATTTAAGAGGAGACAACAATAATGAATTAATTGATTTCTCTATATATCATTTACCCTACTTCACTAAAATAAGTCTACACTATAAAAATTCCATTAATTGTGTATGTGGAGAAACGCATAACTTAACACAAGCTGGTGGACGTTTTAACCTAGCTTTTATGTATTCAGGGTTGTGATGTAATACGAAAAGGAATTAATATATACAAATTATTGGAATGTTTTATTTAAATTTTATAACAACAGCAATTCATTAGCATCAATTAAGCTCCATCATTGTAACATGCATATGTCTGTACCAATTGTGTAGACTTGATAGCTCCATGTTTGCTTAAAGCCTCTCAGAACAAATTCAAAATATTTTCCAACTTAGAATATATAATTCTATAGTGATTGTTTGAGTAGATTGAAATACGTTGATATGATATGATATGATAATCTTGTTGTACTTTGATGTGATGCACTTTAATCTTTATCGGATTCATATTCTACTGATTAGACTGAAATATAATGAATTTAATTTGTTTACTACGCGAATATAATAAGTTTAAAATTTATTGTTCACTTATTACATCTTCTAATTAATGATTAGGGAGTTAGCAGTATTATTAATTAATTCACTAGAGGTTTACTATAGATTATTTTAAAGAAATTTTTCTGACAACGATGAAAAACCTACAACCTCTATTGGAAAGTGCGCTTTTGATAAACCATGCATAATAGCATGTACAAACCTTATAGAAAAGGTAAACAGCACCAAAAAAAATATATACATTTCCAAATTCCAATATCATTAGCTCTCTCAAGTTTAAGACATTTGGTCTCATATATGCAGTATGCTATAAGCCTATAATGCCAATACGAAAAGAGTGGTTTTTGAGAGGATACCTGAACTCTAATTTATTTATAAAATTAGAGGGTGAAGTTCACAGTGTGGTTTGTCTTTCTATGTGATTCATAGGTTATTAGCTAAAAAGAAAAAAGAAAAAAAAATACTCTAAAAGGCTGATTGGGTTTTTATTATGAAAATTAAGTGAATCGGTTTGTGAAACAAAAAGTTGATGGGAATAATGTCATCAAATTTGAATAAAGTGTCACGAGTTCTTGAAATTAAGATTGTCTTTAGATATACTAGTTAGAAGCATTTTTCCCACAAAAATAAAAAGAGATGTTCAAAAATCAAACAAACTTTTATTAAATCAAAAGAGAAGCGGATACCAGTGTGAGAATAAACAAAAGAAATCAAATCAGCTTTGCAGTTTTTGCAGCCCACTTGAAGCCTCTCGGGCATCTTAACTTTTATAGTACAACTGAAACACATTCTTCATTTAGCTTTATCAAATCTATCAGGAACTCAACACAATTTGGATAATTTTCAAAAAAATACATTACCAAAAGAATAATAATAATAATAATAATAATAATAATAAATTCACGATAATTTTTGTGCAGTAGTTGCAAAAGCTGCACATATTGTTGTGCTTTTGGTTTAAAGAACCTGCTTAGGAATTTGAAACCCCAACAAATAAGGCAAGTTTGTTAGTATCAGATTACAGGAGAAAGCAGCATATTAGGTCATGAGTTGTGTACATATGTAGACTTAATAATAAAGTGATTAATGCTTTAGACCAAAGGTCTCAGGTTTGAGTATATCATAATGTGAGCCATTTTATTAATTAACAAAAAAAAAAAGTTGGATCATGACTTACGAATTTAAAATGGTAACTCGCTGCAAATTCCACATTTAAGTAGGGGAATTCAAAATAAATTGCACTTTGTAGATTCCAAGCTGTTGTTGCAACAACCGTTGAGCGTGACGTATAATGGCTTCTTTTGTATATTGGCGTTTGACCATTAAATTATTTGATTGATTAATTGAAGATGTTTGCGACATTAGTCGGAACAGGAGAAGCCTTAACTTTGCAGCACCATGTAAAGATAAAATTGATAACTTTTGAGAGCATTTCAAATAATAGGTTTCAAAAGTTCACAATTAATTTTGAATCCCGCTGTCAAGTGGATGTCTAAATTTCACCCCGACAATTGGTAGAGACTAATTTACAACAAATCGGAAAACTTAGATATTATTGAAACGTTTCAGAGGTTGAAGTTAAGTTACAGTGAGGTTGAAATTGGATTTTTATTAGAAATTAAATCAAGCATTGATGATCTAAAGTCCAAGTACAACCATCCCATCATCATCACCCAAACAGGGGACAAAAAGGAGTGCGTGAAAATTATGTAACAAATGACCCTGTCCAAGATTTTAGAACTTTAGGGCTTGAAATTAAATGATGAAAAATTGACTGAAAATGAATTGAAAAAAACTTTTCTCAATAGCAAATGTGATTGTCATTTTCCTCAGAGGCTGGGTTCTGGTGAAATATAGCCGAGCGTGTTGTTAACTAAGAGTCAATCACTACCGTTACTGGTACAAATTTAACCTTTAACTATCATCTAACACACTAAACACTGATTTTATTTGATCCAATACCTTTTTCTAAATGTCACTAGATTAATCTTACCTATGTTTGTGCAGTATTATAGCAGTACTCTATAAATCTTACCTCGTATTGCACTGCAACACTCCACCATTACAAAAATCTAGATCTCAGTGGAGCATTTTGTGCATGTTGAGATTGCAGATATCACACAGCACAGGGTTAACATATATAGATTAATTAATTTATTATTTACTAAGATTATCCTATAATTTAGATATCATATCCAGTTGAAAGGACTAGGACTGCACAAATCCTTGTGATAAACAAGAATATCTTTAAGCCTGATTCACCCCAATTGGATGAAAATGACATCAAATAGCAGCAGACAGATGAGAGCGGAACCAAAAATGCAATTATTTACAACTACATGTGTCCTCGCACAAAATAGAAGAAACAAGGGATGTGAAATTTGTTTAATCTGGAACAGCAGTACCTGCTAAAATTGGACAATACATATATCCCAAGAGCAAAGGGAAAAGAATGGATCACCAATCAACGAGCACGATGCTCCTTTCTAGTGTGTGTTGCGGTTTAGCAACCCTTGAAATGACAAGTACAGATCCTTATTGTCTGTCCCGAAAATCTCTTCTGCTTTCCTCAGTGTCTCCTCCCGCGACTGCCTTTGCGCATTCAATTCCTTTATATTCGCCAAAAAAGCACTGAATTGCTCGAGTGACAACCGACTCCTGCATTTAACATAATAAACCCACCATGACATAAAGCAAAGATTTTAAGTCAATCTCATGATCACTATGATAGCGGTCTCAAACTCACCTTGCTTGACGGAAGAACTCTTTACCGTCAATTCGAGGAGTGCGACCTGTTCAAATTAAACAAAATAAACAAGTTAGAAGTGATAGGTAAGTTATTTCAATCAGGTATAAAACAACAAAACTAGGATGTTTCATGCATTTACAGACCTGGCAGTGGCCGTCCCCGAGGAGGAGAGTTAGCTGCTGACGACTGCTGGCTGGAAGGGTACCAAGACGAATAGGATCCTTTCCCATCATAGTTTGAAGAAGGAGAAGTAGTGCCTGAGGTTTTCTGAGGAGAGGTAGCAGTTGAGTACCTTCTCGGAGATACACTAGTGGAAATCACCTTTGGAGTTCCAGTAGGAGTGAGACGGGGGGTTATATAGGGCGTGAGAGAGAACTTTTGCCCAGCTTGATTAGAAACTGCAACAAAACCAATACATGAAATCAGTACTTCAATCATATATATAGATTATCAATCAGTATTAAATATCCAACTTCAAGTACCTTCGTCATTTGTGCTCGCATTGTCAGTAGAACCGCTATAAGAATTATGTTTTGTATAGCCATTTGAATCATCTGTACTATAGAGCAATGGTTAATAAAAAAAATTGAAAAAATAGCATATTACAGAAGGAAAAGATAAATTGCACATAATTGATCAACATTACCATTTGTGGAGTAGGCCTTGGGCACAGATTGGTCATAAGTTCCAATATCAACAGTTTCCGACTGCTGTAATGACAATTGAATAGTTCAGATAGGAGTAAATAACATAATATTAGCTTTTAGAAACAAGATGGGATAGTGTTATAGAGGGAAGCGTCCAACTCAATAAGGAAAAAAGAAGAAATATGTTAGCAAAACGTACGGGTGAATTTTCTTCATTCAATGACTGCATCAGTTGCCTCTTAAATGTCTCTAGCTGCCAAGAGATCAGAAAATTAGAATGTTAAAAGGAGCAAATGAAAATTCAAGCTACTAAAATCATCAGGATATAAGAAGACACAAGCTTTAACACGAGTTACAAAGAATACTGAACCAGTAATCTAGCTGTTACATCATATATCAAAAATCTTGAAATTGGACAAGTGACAAATAACCGATTTCAGAAATAATTACTTCAGTTACAATTATCTTTTCACTATACATAATAACTCAAAGGAAGATGAAAATATGGACTAGTCTTACTGTGATTTGTTTGAATAAGTTGGGAGCACCATGAATAATACAAAATAACCAGGTATATGCAAATTAAACCAACACCATAAGATGATAATCTCAATTGATAACACTTCAAACTAAACCCCATGATGATAATCTCAACTGATAAGAAATATGTTCTTCTCTTTTGGGTATGAAACCAAAAATGACTAAGGTGACCACTGACTAGATAAGCCATCTTAAATCACAATGCACACATTATAGGAAGTCTCTCAGACTCACAGACAAAATAAAGTACAAGGCACCTAAAACAAAATCTGAAAGCATGAATATAGTAGGTGCTGACATTGCCAAGCATGTCTTCACACCTCTTAATTCAAAGACAATACAAAAGGACCAAGTGAAATTTCAACTTTAATCGTTATCACAGCTTATACAGTCATGCATAGCATACAGAGTTGAATATTACTACTCAAATGTCACCTTATATCTCAATTATATGACTACTTAAACTGTAAGCAATTAGGAAATGAGTTGCTACAACAAATCACAGGGCCATGAAGATAATGCGACAAACCACATTGACAAAAATCTCACTTCCCATCAACAATACTTTTTTCCTTGGATCAAGTCATAGTTATAAACTAGAAAACTTCCTGATTATTAACTCAGTGGGTCGTATAAGAGTTACGAGAGGCATTTTATCCTTCAGATTTGCGAAAATCAAATTACTTGGATTATACGAATTTTGCACTTGTTGCTCCTTCTAGAATCTGTACAGACTCAATGACCTAATTTATACACTGGAAAGGAAATTAGAGTTTTTCCCTAAATTTTAGGGATAAAAGAATAGTAACTGCGGAGCAACAACAACTGCAACTCGTGTTCTCGCAGAAATGACAATGAACAAACAAATATATACACTTTTTTACATCGTCGAAATAAAAATTGGAAAGAAAAAAAAGGGTGAGAAAGATTATCAAAATTTACGTTTTCCTCCCATAAAAAAAATGTTATTACCTTCGCCAAATCACGACTAAGCTTCTTTGCTGTCATAGCCAATGAATCTCTTTCCTTCACTAGCTTCATCTGCAACACAAATTGTTAGAAAGCCCTAAATCCCCAATTCAAAAACACCCCCAAAAAAAGCATCATGATTTTTCATTTCTTATTTTGTAAAACACAACGCGGAAAGCGAATAGAAGAAAAAGCATACATTATCTTCGCGCGTAATTTTCAAGCGGAACTCGGAGTCCTGGTAGGCGGCGTCGAGCTGGGCGACCTTATCCTCGAGCTGCTGAATAAGGCGGTCCTTCTCGTGAAGCTTCTGGCGGAACCTCCCGGCCTCCGTCTCGAGCTTGGTGACGCGCGACGCGATCGCCATGGACGTGATCTTACGCGCCAGATCCAGCTGATCGTAGGGGTCCGTGGGTATCACCGATAATATCTCGTCGGGCAGATCGAAATCCGGCCCCGCGGCCCGACCACCACCACCGTCCTCTCCGCCGTTCGCCATGTGCCACCACCACCAAACAACCCTAAATTTCGACTAATTCTGGCTGGAAAATTAGGGCGGAAGGGGAAGAACGGCGGAGCTGTTTGACGACGTCGGAGAGTTCGATGCTTGAAAGAAAATTAAAAAATGTGCGAAATTTGGGAATTAATAATTAGGAAAATAGGTTGTAGGAATGTCAATGCGTATTAGGTGCGAGAATACGTGTAATACGGTGGGTTTGTCTGGGTTTCAAATTTTGGGTTTTCCCTCCTCTAAATTCATGTCTCTTTCTTTTATTTTCAAATTTCTTTATTTTCTTTCATGTTAATATTTGCTCTCTTTTCTATGCATTCTGGACTTGTGTTTTTGCGTGTCAATTGACTTAGTTACTCATTGGACTACACACATGACACACCACCTTCATAATTTAATTCCTTTTCTTACATTTTCATATTACTCCCCCGTTCCGTCGAAGTTGTTACATTTTTTTTAACACGGAATTTTAAGAGAGTTAAAAAGTACTCCCTCCGTCCCTTAATAGTTGATGCAATTCTTTTTGGTATGGGAATTAAGAAGAGTTGAAAAAGTAGTGTAAATGTATAAAGTAGTGATAAGGATATATTATATTTAAAGTTGTGTGTGTAGTAAAAATGTCCATAAAAGGAAATGCACCAAGATGGTGAGACATCCTAAAAAAGAATGTATGCACCAACAATTGAGGGACGGAGGGAGTAATATAAAGTGATGATAATTAAGAATATATATTATTTAATATTGTGTGGGTGATAAAAGTATCTTAAAAAAAAACGTAACAACTTCGACGGGATGGAAGTAATACATTTTATGGTTTACATTCAAAATATAATTCAATATCACGTAGCTTACATTGGTAATTATGAAGCATGAATTTATAATAATACAACAAAGAGAGCCCCTTGAAAATGGTACAGTTGCACTTGCAATGAAAATTTTGGAACTAAAAACCAAAAATTCTCAAGTTTCAATAATAAAACTGCTATATTGTCCATGGTAAATTCTCATGTGCTCTAGGAACATGGATGTCTCGTCTCAAATTTGAGCCCATAGAAAAATTCAAAGACATGAGATGAGTCGAACGAGGGGGAGTCGAAGGCGAATTCGAAGTGAGCTCAGAGACAAAATTGTTGCCGGTCTCGTTATCTATTTATTAAAATCGGAGTCCAAGCGGAGAGGTTTGGGTCGGGGGCATCTATGATCCAGGGGCACCAGAGACTAGCTCATTATCGATGATGCCTAGTTCAAGTAGCTAAGTTGAGGCACCCAATGATTTTTTTTTTTTTTTTGAGAGATCCTGAGTTCAAATCTCGTCCTGTGCGAGTATTTTACCACCTGTTCTTCTAAAAAAATAATACTTCCTCTATCCCGCCGATTTTGGTGCGCATTTCTTTCCAGGATGTCTCATCCATCTTGGTGTATTTCTTTTTTTTGGAACCTTTATTACATACACAATTTAAATAATATATATATTCTTATCATCATTTTAATTATTTTTTAACTCTTCTTAATTCTCATGCCCAAAAAAATGTACCAATATGGCGGAACGGATGGAGTATTACCATATTGCATAGGATTTTCCTAACATTGATAACCGCTTTTGAGTATTACCATATTGTTGTGGGAGTATTTTTTAGCCCAAAAACTCTAGTGCTGATGTCATAAAATGTTAAGGAGTATTTATAGGGAAAAATTATTACTCCCTATAATGTAGTATAGTATAATTTGCAGTGAAAAAAATGCCATTGCTCGTTTGTTTGGCGGAAAAGTAATGTTGATTGGGAAAGTGTTTCTAGGAAAATGATTTCAAGGAAAATGAATCCTACACATTCATAATTCTCTGTTTGGAAAATGCCAAAAAAATGTTAGGATTCTTAATAATAATAATAATAATAATAATAATAATAATAATAATAATAATAATAATAATAATAATAATAAT
>JAYJMF010270483.1:0-13917 GCA_036873715.1 Salvia sclarea
ATATGCAAATTCCGAAGGATTTCTGACCCCATACAAAGGCCATAGGTACCACTTGAAAGAATGGGGACCCGAATCTGCCAGACCTCAAAACAAGGAAGAGCTCTTTAACCTTAGGCACAGTAAAGCCCGAAACGTGATAGAGCGCGCATTCGGCATAATGAAGATGAGATGGGGCATATTGAGGTCTAGTTCCTACTATCCAATCAAGATGCAGATTCGACTGATCATGACATGTTTCCTCCTCCACAATTACATAAGGGGAGAAATGGCAGTTGATCCTATCGAAGGGATTCTTGAGCAGTGTGAGGATGATAATGCAAATGATGAGCACGATGAGGTTGACTATGTAGACATGGTTGAAGCAACCACCGAATGGAGTCGTTGGAGAGATGATTTGGCCGAGCAGATGTGGCTAGATTATGCACAGTAGTTGTAGTCCCCTACAGAACGGAATTATTATTGGTCCCCTATTGTTTAATGTGATTAACATTGATGATACTTTGGATTTTAAACAATTTTAGTATGTGTGTATGCTCGGATAGATACTTGACTGCTTCCCCCTTTTAATTTGACTTTTAATGTGTGATATTTTCATATGGATTTAGAATTTGTTGATATCTGTCATGCTGCTTTTTTATTCCTTGTGACGGATTACATTAATTTTGAAAATATGTGGGCAGAAACTAAAATATATTGGACTGGAATATTTGGGAAATTTATAAATAAAGGGTGGTTTTACAGGTTCATGGCCAATTTGATATCTCATGTATAGATGGCCATAGACTGATATTTATTATGTCCATGCAGATTTCATATGTAGTATATGTGTTGTTTTGGCAGGTTCATGGAGATGAATGAGGACGAGACCAAACCCATCCCACACTGCAAATGTAAAGCATTTACACAAAAAAGGCATTTATGAGTAATTTATGCAGATTATATAAGTTGAAAAAATTAGAGGTTAAGGCGATACCTTAACCAATCCATCCCATGTCTGATCCTCGCAGTCGATCTTGAAGCTCACTCCATCAGAATTGAAACCCACGCCGCTTTGGGCCATTATCTGAGACAATGAGTAGTAGTTTTTCTTCCAAATGGACAACTTCGAGCTGATGTGAGGTGTATTATTTATATCGGTATCTGGGAGTTCCTTCCTGATTGCATCATCTGGCTTGTTGAGGTAGCCGGCTCGAAAGCCATTATCGGATTTCCAACCTTTTAATATGAGTTCTTTCACCGCTGAAATGAAAATCTTCTCTTCTTGTTCTGTCCAACTACGCCGGCTGCCTGCTGGCTTCTTACCCTTGCCCTTACAATCACTACTCCCTGCAGTGGTTCTAGACAAAATCACAACTATGCAGGGAAAACTAGTTGTACCCAAAAATCAAAAGTATGCATATATCAAATAACAACTATGCAAGTATCAATTTGATGGCCAATTATTCGTCTTTACAACGGTTCAGAATCCATACGTCTTCATACTTAATTCAGCTCCACGAGGAAATAAACTAAACTTTCCAAAGTGGTGAGAAAGTTGCATACCTTCTTGAGTAGAACCCATTCCTATGTTGGAGAGCAAGTTTGGTAAGAAGTGAGTTATTATGCTAATCTGCTTTACAAAAGAATTACTTATCAATTAACAGTCAAATACACGTGAGCATCCCAAAATGACAACTTTTTCAAGCTAAAGATTCACATAGAGAGATATATTCTAGGGTAGGGTTTCGTCAAAATCAACAACCTCTAAATATTAATTAACATTATGCTCAAATGTTATACTTTCTCAGCTTCATAATCTGTTCATCGGATAAAATATCATCAAAGGGCAATCCTTTTTTTTTTACTACATCATGCATACTAAATAGTGCAAATGGGGAAAACTTCGGCCAAAATCTTTTATACCCAACATAAAAGAGATAAAAATCATAGAATTACATTCAAAATCCTCAATACGGACCTATAAATTGAGAGAAGTCTCCCCAATGATTTTATCTGAAAAAGCCCTAGTTATTTTGAGACCATAAAACATAAACTCAGATTGAACTGTAGAGAAAAAAGAAGGACGGATTAACCTGACCAGGGCCTTCGGAAACTTACTCTATCTGCACGTCGCCGGAATGGTGATTTCGCTGGAAGACTTCGGCGGAGCCGTCGCGTCTCTCAAGGAATTCTGCAGAATTGGATTGAGGCCCCAACGTTTTGTCATCTAAAGTGGGATGTATTTGTGAAAATCCATTTTTTTCAAGGACAAATATGTAATTACAACATTATATCTACTGATTTATTAACTCTACCACACGCAAGTTTGGTTTTAATTTTAGCTACCAAACACCACAACAAAATAGCTAATATGATGTTTTCCCATCTGCCCTTATTATTATTTTCTTAACCTATAATTTCCTGTCCAACCTATCAAACGGGCCCTAAAAGAATTTCATAGGATTTGATACTCCGAGTTACTATCTCGAGGGGGCGTTTGGCTTCCTTGATTGGATAGATTAGATAATTTAGATTGATAGGATAAATGATGATTGAACTATTTTGATTATTAATCATGTGTTTGGATTGCTTGATTGCAAGGTTTGATAAATGATGTGATTATGACCAAAATGTTGCATAATACCAAAATTATCCTTTCAATCCATTTCCGCATGTTATCAAGCAAATGGTTGATAATATGCAGGCCAAATAATCAATCATGGGCCTGACCCAATCATACAAACCAAACACTTGATTAGCCTTAACTATTTTATCAATAAAGGCTAATTAAGGAAACCAAACACCCCCGAATACTTTGTATTAGTTTGAGTTGGAGTTTCGTAAAGAAAAGGAATAACAAAGCAAAATGTCTAACAATCGTTATTCAATTGGGTCTTATCCTTATTAATTAAAGAACCATAAATATTTCCTATTTTCGCTCTCTCAATCCGCGTAGAGTAAATGCAAACTATAGCTGCCGCGAACCAAACTCCATGAAGCTGAATTAATTTGAATAAAACGAGAAGAGAATTTTATATCGAATCCTATAAGTACATGAGAAAAATTTATACTACCTATGCATTAGCACACACCACCATTATTATTTATTATTTATTATCACTATTTTTGTTGTAATTCGCCGTTATTAACTTTTATCGTGCTCCGTGGATTAATTAAGTATCAATATGAATAACAGGATTAGCTAGTTGCCAAATACTTGGGAGGAAAAAGAAATTTAATTGAGCATTTTGGGCGGAATATCTGAGATATATTCCATTTCCTCGTGCGTACCCAGTTTCATATAGAAATAAATCAGAATTAGGATATTGACACGTGTCAGCACAGTAGTCTAACACGTTGCGCGATACGGTCGACGGTAAGGCGGTGCGGTGAAATCGTGACCGCAAATGTTTCCCATAAAACCCTCGGGCGTCAATTTCTACCACAACGGGGGTATTTTGGTCCAATGAGAGTTAGTCGAATTTACGTGATTGCCCCTCAGCTCAGCTCAGCTCCTCGTGGAGTTCTTGGCCATCATTTGCATCTTTGGGGGTATATTCTCTATTCTTCCGTTGTTGAGACTTCTTCTCTCTGTGAATTAAAACTAACACCAAAGACCAAACCAATCACAAATGCACACATATTCTCATGTATGTATAGCTCATATATATTTGTAGAGAGAGAAAGTAAGAGAGAGAGAGTGCCGAACTTGGCAGCCTAAGCTGTTGCAAATTCTTCTCCGATGAATATGATGGACTTGTCCTAATAAACAAGGTGGACTTCTATTCCTTAAATTGTAGTGTTCTTTTTTAATGCGTAATTTCTCTCCCCCTAAATTTTTTCTGGATTGTGGAGATGCGATCTTTTTAGTGTTCGCCCCTTGTTTGTGTAATCAACATCTGTACACCCGTCTCCTTTTCCTTTTCCCTAATTCTAATTTTCAAGATCCATTTTTTTTTTTTAATTTGGCTATGATTATATTTTAAGCAACCATCCATGGGGTTGGGTGGAGCGTCTGTTCTATTACTTCAACGTCAAAATTGAGCGTGACTCCAATTCAGTTTTGTAGTTTAACGATTGAGATAATTCCCATTTGGGTGTTGAGCAAGGCGTGGAATTTTGATGTTGAAATTTCCTTAAATGAGAATGCTGAATCATGTTTAGATATTTTTGTGTTCGGTTTGAGATCTCGAGTTCAGATCAGTCAAATTATGGTGTGTGTAATTCGGACTTCAGACAATTTTAGTTTTACAATGCATTTGGTGACTTGATTTTGATAATGAAGATCCGACTTGATATAGTTTTTGCCGTTCATTTGAATGATCGTGTGTTGTTATTCCTCGGTGAGTAAGTACTTCCTGGCATACTGGGGACCCCTTTTTCTTGCCTAATTACCCCATCGGAGTTAAATGTCCTGTTATATGCAAGAGGTACTTTATTATGTGTACATGTTTTGTTGACACTCCTATGATTAAGGGAGTGACAAAAGTCTGCAGATCTCCTTGCATTTGTTATGTGCAAATCTAACTTATTGCATACTGCTACATTTGCTCACCCAATGCTTAACTTTGCAGAGCCTATTTAGTCTACAGAATGTTTCGTGAATAATGATTTTTCAGCAGTTCGTGCAAAGAATCAATCAGGTGTGTTGTTTTTGTAGTACAACGGAGATTGGTGTTGCTTGAATACCGGATTTATGATTACTTATTTGTCAACTCATCTAATTGGTTCGGCTGCAATACCTAAACTCGTTTGTAATTATATGTCTAGAGCAAGGATTGACTCTAGTGGCAGCTGAGCCGAATAGCTTGTGTTTCTAGTCAATTTTTATTTCGATGGAGGGTTCAGTTTCACCTCCGTCACAGAAAACATCTCGTAAATGTGCTAATCAGAGTAAGGATCTCTGGTTGGTTGTGCGAGAGGGCTCTGTATCTGATGTTGATTCAGCCCTGTCAATGCTAAAAAAGAATGGGGGAAACATTGATGCGAGGAACATGTTTGGGCTCACACCTTTGCATATTGCTACTTGGAGGAATCACATACCAGTTGTGAGAAGTCTTCTTGAAGCTGGTGCAGACCCTAATGCAAGGGTACATTTTTTCCTTCTGATCTTCTAATCTGTTCGACGCTTACTGAGTTGTTATTTGATGACATCCTGATCTCAGTCATGGCATGCGGGTTCGTGTTTCTCTACCCTTTGGGTGTTACATTGCGTTTCGTTTTATTTGGTTTATCATAATCTGGACTAGAAGAGCCAGATAATAGGGAGAGGGGAGTAAGTGGGAATTCCTTATCATCTTTACTTTACAGATTGGAGCATGAGAAATGAAATCTTAAAGTGGATTAAGGATACAGAGCTTTCATCAAATTTCTTTGAAAGTGGTGCATTTTTTTTTTTTCTGGTGTATGAAGAAAGTTAATTGACCAAATTGATGGATGCAATAATCTTTGTGTAAGTTCCATTTTCTTATGCTGTTGTATTGCAACAAATGTTGAAAGTTCATTAAATGGGTCATCATTTGCAAAAGACATGTACGAGGGAGATGCTATTTTTATGTGAATAGGTGCCCATGTTGGTGGTGCAGGAGGGGATAAAGATCTTAAGCTTCAGCATCATGAGTCCTTTCTCTTGGCCAATGAAGGCAGATATGATTTCATCAATTCCTCTAAAATCGCTTCTCCTCTTTACAGGATGGGGAATCGGAGTGGAGTAGCCTTCACAGGGCTCTTCATTTTGGACATTTAGCAGTTGCTTGTGTCCTCCTCCAGTTTGGCGCCTCATTGACATTGGGGGATTCAAAATCTAGAATGCCAGTTGATCTCTTATCTGGGCCTGTACTGCAAGCTGTTGGCAAGGAAAACAGTTCGAGTATGCAGCTATATCCTCAAATCTGATTTTTTAGGTTTATTTCGGATATCATCCAGGATGTTGATCTTTTTCTTTAAATTTTCAGTAACTACAGAGGTCTTCAGCTGGGGCAGTGGTGTAAACTATCAACTTGGAACTGGAAATGCACACTTCCAGAAGTTACCATGCAAAGTGGAATCTCTTCATGGCTCATTCATCAAATCTATTTCTTCTGCAAAGTTCCACAGTGTGGCAGTTAGCGCATGTGGGGAAGTTTACACTTGGGGATTTGGAAGGGGTGGCCGCCTAGGTCATCCTGACTTTGAAATACACAGGTGACATGGAGTTAATTTTGGCATTTATACTTAATGCCACAATGATTGAAGATGTTAACCACCTTGCATTAGCAATTGTATGTCTAAATTTTGAATTATGCTTTCAACTACTTTGTTGAATGTTTTTTCAAATTACTATGACTCTTCACTTTATTGAATAATGTGCTTCCCTCATTATGTGATTAATATTCTTACAGGAATATCATAACTTTATGCTTCCTGCGTAGCTACCATGTTTTCTGTGGACTTTAGCATTTGAATTGACTAGTGAAAAATTAAGATGCATGGTTAGACAATTTCAACTTATCTGTTTTAACACAGGATCTATCCTGATATCACTTCTAAGGACCTATTTTGGTAAATGTTAAAACTTCTATGAGCTTAACCATCCGTCTTCTTTTAGTGGTCAAGCTGCAGTCATCACTCCTCGTCAAGTGACATCGGGTTTAGGTGCACGTCGTGTTAAGGCTGTTGCTGCTGCTAAACATCACACTGTTGTTGCAACAGAGGGTGGAGAAGTATTCACATGGGGTTCGAATAGAGGTAGATAATATTAAATGGCTCATTTTGCATTTATGCTAGCCTCTGCAGTATAAACTAGTCAACCTTTCCTTTTACAAATTGAAGGAAAATTAATCGTCCGAAGTTTGTCGTGAGAATTGCAACATTTTTTTTAATTATCATGTTAAGTTTGGAAGTGAAAGCAAAACGAAGAATGGAACAGCTCTATGATGTTTTGGCAAACATTTAATATCCGGCCTGGTTCAGAAGAATTATACTGTCTATTAATGTTCTGCAGAGGGTCAGCTTGGCTATACTTCTGTTGACACACAACCCACACCTCGTAGAGTTAGTTCCTTGAAGGCAAGAATAATGGCTGTTTCTGCAGCAAATAAACATACAGCGGTAGTTTCAGAGGCTGGTGAGATATATACATGGGGTTGCAATAGAGAGGGCCAACTTGGTTATGGCACCTCTAACTCAGCTTCAAACTACAGCCCAAGGGTAGTGGCGTACTTGAAGGGTAAACACCTTGTCGGAGTCTCTGCAGCAAAGTATCACACTATCGTTCTAGGCTCTGATGGAGAGGTATATAAAATTTAGTGAAGTTCTCTCTGGGGTTTGGTATATGAAACACCTAGAAGATTGATGTAAATAATATAACACCGATGTATGACGGTTGGCAGGTGTTCACTTGGGGTCATCGACTTGTTAATCCTAGACGTGTAACCATTGCTAGAAATATAAGGAAAGCTGGAAATACTGTGCTGAAATTTCATCGCAAGGATCGCCTTACTGTTGTTGCTATAGCTGCTGGGATGACACACAGCACAGCGCTTACAGAGGATGGTGCTTTGTTTTACTGGTCATCTTCAGATCCCGAACTTCAGTGTCATGAGGTAATGTTTTCCTTTCAGAGGTTCATCTCTACCATTATGTCCATTGCTGTATATATTGTTGATAAACGATGGGTGCACATTTGTCATGCAGCTACATTCACTATGTGGGAAAGGGATAGTTAGCGTATCTGCTGGGAAGTACTGGACTGCTGCAGTTACTGTGACAGGTGATACCTATATGTGGGATGGTAAGAAGGGACATGGTTCTCCACCTACTCTAACTAGGCTGCATGGGGTGAAGAAGGCAACCTCAGTATCAGTTGGAGAAACGCATCTGCTGATTGTTAGCTCACTCTATCATCCATGCTATCTTCCCCAGTATGCTGTTGGTAGTCTTAAACAAAAGGTCAAGGGTGAATTGGATGAACTGTGTGAAGGCTTCATGTTTGATGATGTGGAGAATGAGGATGTCTTGTCTGATATGCAGAACAGTGACATAGGAAATCCAGCGCTGCCCACTTCTAGAAATTCTTTTGAGAAACCAAGTGTGCCAAGCTTAAAAAGTCTTTGTGAAAAAGTAGCTGCAGAGCATTTGGTTGAGCCAAGAAATGCCATACAACTGCTTGAGATTGCAGATACACTGGGAGCAGACGATCTCAAGAGACATTGTGAGGTCTGTTTCACTGACTCACGTTGCTACATGCATCAACTTTTCCTGATATTCTGCAATATTCACCTGTATACTCTAGTTATACCTGAATGCTGGAATTTATCCTATGCAGTGTCATAATATTGATTTTCCTTAATAAGGCTGTATCAACTAGCCAACTAGAAAACTCATCCCTTTCCAGAGCTTCTACTCGGGTTTCTGTTGCAGGATCAAGAATAAGTATTTGCATAGCGAGCTGCTTCTTGGTAATCCCTGATTACAAAGAACAGTTGCAAGTTACAAACAGTTTACCAAATTTCATTTCATTCCAAGAGGAGTTTCCTGATTGGTGATGGAAAGTTTTCAATGGGACTAAGAAAATTGGCTCTATGGGATGAATATTTCTATATATATTATTATCCTCTTTTATTTGAGAAACAAAATGTTGCTGTTGGCTGCTGCTATATTCTTGCTTTGTTTCTTGTTGCCTAGTCAGCCCTGTAGCCAATGTAAAACTATTGAATATAGACTATCAATTGGTATTAATTTAGACATAGCCGCAGCCCGTGGGCCGTGGCAGTATGCCTCTTCCCTGGACTTGTAATTTTCTCGCAAATTGAATAACTTTTCTTGCACGCGTTTATATTTATTGGTAAATACATGCAGCATGTCATAGGGTGCTTGCATTTGTAATTAGAAGATGAATTCTCTTTTCGGATGCTAGAGAGTTGTGCCTGGTTGACTGAACCATTATGTCCATTACTGATTCTTTTCCATTATTGTTTAATTGCTGCCTCTTTCACTGTTTGATTGTAGCATGTCTGATGCCTCTTTTACTGATCACCGTTCTGCTATTGTTTAATTGTTTTTTGTAAGCTTTCTCTTTCCTGAAAGATGCCAAATCTTGTTACAGGATATTGTGATTCGTAACCTAGATTATATACTCGCTGTGTCAGCACAAACTTTTGCTGGCACATCACTGGATATATTGGTTGATCTTGAGAAACTTCTAGACTTGAAGTCATCAGAGCCATGGAGTTGTCGTCAGCTTCCTACACCCACTGCTACATTTCCAGCTATTATAAATATTGAAGATGAGAATGGTGAAGATGACACACTTAGGACACGCGATGATGGTATAAAGGAGCTAATTTTAAGCAAAGAGGGGGCTCATAGGTTGGATGGCTTTTTACAATCCAATGATGCTGCGGTGGAAGGTGTCCATAAAAGAATCAGAGCTTTGAGGAAAAAGCTGCAGCAGATTGAGCTTCTTGAGGAGAAACAATCCAAAGGCCATCTTCTCGATGGCCAGCAGATTTCGAAACTTGAAATGAGATCGGCACTGGAGAATTCTCTTGCTGAACTCGGTGCTCCAATTGAAATTCTTCAAACAAAAGCATCTTCTGTGATGGATGAAAGAGGGAGTAAAAAAGCGGAATCTAGAAAACAAAGAAGAAAGAACAAAGAAAAGGCGGCACAGAAGGAAGAGGGGTCTAGTGATTTAGCTATTGATTCTGGACCAGGCATCGTGAAGGGCTTCCCGGATGCTGAAGTTCGAGAAGAGATCAAGAATGTTGAGGTGAGGTATCATTCTGCTGTATAACGTTGGAAGTACAATTTTCTTGATTGTGTTACTTGTTCATGGATGCGTCAAGCTATCTTCTCTTCGCTTTTGTTGACATTGTTACTGAAACAGCTGGTTTCCGTATTTTTTACAATCTATATAGGTGGAAGCTGGAGATTCTGGGAAATCTGTCGCTATTCAGGAGACGAAGGTTTCAAAATCTCCTAGCAAGAAGGCGGTTGGAGACGTTCCCCTCGATGCAACTGCTTCTCCAACTGCATCGAAGAAAAAGAACCGTAAAGGTGGGCTTTCTATGTTTCTCAGTGGTGCCCTCGATGATGTTCCTAAAAGTGTTGCCCCACCTCCACCTGTGGTGATGCCGAAAAGTGAGGGCCCTGCTTGGGGCGGTGCTAAAGCTTGCCTGGGGCCAAAGTCGCTCCGCATTATACAGGACGAGCAGAGCAAGACCGAGACTAAGCCCACAAAGAAGAAAGAGTCCGGAGATCACTCCGAAGGCAACAGTGGGAAACTACCATTAAGTTCATTCATCTGTTCCTCTCCAATAGCTATGGCTCCTGCTCGGAAAGTACCAACACCCGATGGAGATAGAAACACGCCACCTTGGGCGGCATCTGGAACTCCGCCTTCCCTTTCTCGTCCATCTCTAAGGGATATCCAATTTCAGCAGGTATGCTCTTTGCAAGTTTTCCTCTATTAGGGCAAAAACTTGTGTACATCTAGATTTTTACCGTAATTAGAGTTTTCAAATCTCAAATTACAATTTGTTAATCCCTATTTGGATGGATTTGTTAATCACAATTAAGATTTACGGGCACCCAGATGCGCTGGAGTGTTTCTCTACGTGTACTGCTTGCGACATTTCTAGCTCAATAATTGATGTCTGCCATTATCCCATTCAGGGAAAGCAGCTTCTGGGAATTTCTCACAGCCCAAAGAATAGTACAACCGGATTCGCCGTGATGAACGGTCCGGGATCACCATCAGAGACTGCTGGCTCGAACCGTTGGTTCAAACCGGAGGTGGATGCTCCCTCATCGATCCGCTCGATTCAGATAGAAGAGAGGGCCATTAAAGACCTCAAGCGCTTTTACAGCAATGTTAGGATTGTAAAGAACCAGTCATGATTAGGGGAGATTTAGCATCATTTAGGCTCTTCGATAGCATCATCTGTACATTGATCTGTACAGTTCATTTTTTTCTTCTTCCTAACTTTGTAAGCTAGTTGCCTCCAATTTCTTTTTCTTGGCTATATTCGTTCCAAAATAAAATTTCATGGTGTAGGTTTGCATACTGGGCATGCTTATCTGCCACTGATGGCCTAAGCATAGTTAGAATTGGCCCAATCCTTTTATTTTGGGGCCTAACTTGTACAAA
The DNA here is from genome assembly GCA_036873715.1 of Salvia sclarea. Classification (NCBI taxonomy): domain Eukaryota; kingdom Viridiplantae; phylum Streptophyta; class Magnoliopsida; order Lamiales; family Lamiaceae; genus Salvia; species Salvia sclarea. Next base: position 11,111 of record JAYJMF010270483.1, read on the forward strand.
AGTGGCCCTATTGGTAGTTGGGCCTTTGTTGACTTGTACAAGTAGAATGTGGTTCCTTATTTCAACATGGCAAGCAATAAAGTTTCAGATGTTGGCTGCTTTTCCAGTAACTCAACTTGTTCATTTTCTTTATTTTATTTTATTTTATTTTAATGATAAGCTGCTCTACTATTTCGTTTCTGAATCATGGTCGTTAATTCACATATTGAATTACTAAATTGTTCTAAGAATTGGAAATAATTAAGGATACGAATACACATTTTTACAATATTAATACGCCATAGAGAAAAGGATCGTAAATCTTTTGTTAGGACAAATGGAATGTGCCCTTCGTTACCTCCTCTTTGGAATATACTTTAGAAGGGAACATGCCCTAAGAAACAGAGAAGAGAAGTCCCACTAACAAATAGTGAAAGCCGAAATGTTTTATTCTTTTATTTTTGGTGGAAATTGGTAAAATGTGATTTGTGCATGTGGGTGTGTCATATGTGTGTGTGTGTGTGTGTGTGTCTATAATTATTGAAAGTCAAAATAATGTTGAATAAGACTGAGCTGCATTCTCATTGCCTCATGCCCTCATTTAACCAAAAAGGAAACACAAATTGTTGTTCAATTTGGTCTACCGGAATAGTCGGCCAGAAATGGGGAAAAGTGGCAAAGTTGGTTCCCTCTTTGAGTTTTAAGTTCAATTGTAGATGAAACTTGTGGCTTAAATAAAGACATCTCTTTGGGGACACTTAAGTGGCTCAAACTCTTTATCTAGGATTCGATAAATTACACATATAAGAGATACTCATACTCCTACACACAAATTTTTATGATTGATACGTATAAATCACTAGTATACATCATAAGATATAAGAGGATAACTTTTTTCCTCATAAATTTCTATTGTGGATCATTCTTAAATATAATATGGAAATTTGTCTACACAGAAGTTTTCTGTTTTACAATGTAGACCTCTAATAAAAAAGATCTTGGAGAGAATAGATTGTTGGGCTGCTAAGATGCTATCATATGGAGGCAGGGTGCAGTTGATCAAATCTGACCTCTATGGAATGCAGAGCTACTGGTGCCAGGTATTTATACTATCTCAGAAAGCGATAAAAATGATTCAGACATCCTATCGAACCTTCCTGTGGACAGGTAAGACTATCTAAGAGAGCCTTGGTAGCTTGAGATAAGGTTTGTCTACCAAAACATGAAGGAGGACTAGGGCTGATGTGGAGTCTTGCTCATAAAAAAGATAAGGTATGGATTAGATGGGTTCATGGATTCTATGTGAAAAACCAAAATGTGCAGAGTATGGCGGTCCCTATGCAAGGTTCTTGGGTGATTAGAAAGATCATGGGGGCTCGTGCATATTTTCAAGAAGTACATGCTGAGGTGGACTGGTTGAGTAAGCCAAAAATATCTATCAGCTAAATCTACAAGGCACTGAGAGGGGATGGGCAAAGGGTGGCTTGGAGTAAGTTAATATGCCACAATCTTGCCCCTCCTAAATTTGTTTTCATGAGTTGCTCATGCATGATAGCATGGTGACATGTGAATATTTGAGTCGAATTGGCACTACTGTCGATCAAACCTGCTGCTTATGCACAAGGGAGAGAGAGACTACAGAACACTTATTTTTCGAGTGCAACTATGCAGGGCAGGTGTGGCAGGAGGTGACTGGCTGGAGTGGCATCTTAAGGCAGCCGAGAAAGTGGAGTATAGAGAAGGAGTTCCTACTGTCTCAATGCAGAACGAAAAATGGTAAGCAGAGTATGTACCGGTGTGTATTGTCAGTGGTGGTTTATGCTATATATCTGGAGGGAGCGGAATGTAAGGAGAATGCAAGACAAGTTGTGTAGTCTAGAAAAGGTTAGCCATGAGTGTAAGCGAGTGATAGCTTGGAGTTGTAGAAATGATCCCAAAATGAGTAGGCTTATAGCAAGACAATTGTGAGTCTTGCTTGAGATTGGCTAGTGTTTTGCTGTGATGATTTGTTGTGTGTATATATAGTCGTTCTTCATCCAATTTGGTAAATAAAATATCTACTTATAAAAAAAAACGAGTGTCGTTTTTCTCTTGATAGATATATGAACACATCTCATACTAAAACTAATGATTTATTTAGTAATAATAATAATAGTTTATTTATTTATTCATTATTAGCTTCTAAATTACTTAATTTCACAATTTCATCAAAATTTTGATTTGTCTACACCAACTATAAAATATGTTTGTAAGTTATTAAACTATTCATTTCTTCTATTTTGCCACTTATCAAAAGTCGGGATTAAATAACAAATCTCTAAGTTAAGTATAACCTCATTTTAGCCACATCTAATAACACGACATTTTCCTTTGCTAGTGCCACGCATTTTAATTATGTCAATAATAATTTTTTAAGTATTAAAGATAAAAATTATATCTAAAACAAAAAAATAAGTTAAGCTAATATAATTTTATCGTGTTTGGTGCATATATATAAGATATGTAGCATAATTTTCTCTTAATTTACCTATGTAAATTATTGCATGTATTTATGTATCTAGGTTGGTTACTTACAAGTTCACGACATTTGAATTAATTTAGTTTTTCTCTTCTTAAGTTTTCCAATGTTTCGCGACGAACTTTTGAGATGTTTTTATTCTTTTCAATTATTCTAAGTGAGTGATATTTTTATGCATTAATGCATGTGGAACCTCTCTGACTTGATAGTTTTGGTAGATCATTTACTCCGTACACGAGACGTGTATATATATATATATATATATATATATAGAGGGAGATTCAATTGAGAACCCTACTTTATTTTGAGA
>JAYJMF010270594.1:0-13917 GCA_036873715.1 Salvia sclarea
AATATTTATTATCTGAAACTTGATTAAAAGAACATTAAAATACATTAAATGAAGAATTTAGATAAATAGAATTAGAGTCTTATTATGATGCCACGTAGGACCTAAAATCGTGGTATGAGCTCGATTTATTTTGCTATATAGAATAAGATAAGATTTATTTCTTATAATTATTGTTATGATTAATCCATGGAGAATAACTTAATCGAACCGATTTAGTTAATTAATGCAACGATTTTTTTTATTTTTACTTTTACTTTTTAGATGCTAACCGAACCAATAAAAAACTGTGTAGTCAATTTTATTTTTTTATATACAGTATTTTTTTTTTTGAGAAAAATAGGAAAATTTGTTAGTTAGCCGAGTGCTCAAGCTAGCTAGGCAGTGATAGATTTATTTATTTTTCTCCTTTTTCATAAACCCGACTTCGGCTATTTCTTCCACGCCTTTCCTCTCCAAAAAGCTCCTTCTCCATAAACCCTAAACCCTAGCGAGTGAGGAGTGAATCCCACCACACCTTCAATTCTCTCCCTTTCAATGGCGACCGCCGTCCTCCTCAGATCTCTCCGTCGCCGCGATGTTTCCTCCGCTCCTATTTCTGCTTTTAGAACAGTAAGCTTCGCCTCTTTCTCTGATTGATTTTCTCCCTTTTTTTCCTTTTATCTGCGATCTGCTGTATTGTTTTTGTTACCGACTTAGATCTGCTCTCATATGCGCGCTTGAAATTGTCTATTAGAATAGGCTTTTGCAGGATTTCTATTCGATTGAATTTTTCACTTGTTTCATGTGTCGCACATATTGCTGCTATGATTACTGGTGATTGTTGTTAGCTTTTGGTTTCTGTTGTTAGCTTACTGGTGATTGAAGCGCTTTTATTATATGCTCTCTCCGTTTCACCACGAAATATGTTTATATGTTTAGTGACACTGTTTTTGATAAATTGTATTGAATGTAAAGTGTGAGAAGGGAATCGGCAATTGTGAGAGGGTTATGTGCAGTCCATGTCCATGAAAGGAAAATGAACATTTTCGTGGACGGACAAAAGAGGAAATTAGTGAACATATTTCGTGGACTTAGGTAGTGTTATTTTGTTTGGACTCTTCAGTCTTCACTGTAGATTGGTTATGCTGCAATGTGTTTTTTTTTTTTTTCCATATGTCCTTGTCACTTTCTTGTCGTCTTTGATGATGCTACTTGATTACTAAGTATGAGGAGAGTCGGGATAATATTTGCTGCTTCTGTGAAAGATCATATTTCTATAACCCAACACCTTATAAACTGAGTGTTCTTTCTGAGGATTATACTAGAGATGCAATTTTTTTTTGGTTACCGACTGCTATATTTTGTATTTTAGTTGACTGGAAACACCAAACCATCATGGGCTACTAGCAACAAGTGGGCTGGTCTTGTAAGGCCTTTCAGGTATATACCGAACATTGTATACTATACCTTAATTTTCTTTTTTTGTTGGTATTTGATTTGAATGTATTTTTTCCCTGAACAGTACAAAACCTGCTGGAAATGATGTCATTGGTATTGACCTGGGTACCACAAATTCTTGTGTGTCTGTTATGGAGGGAAAGGTGCTGCTTTTTCTTCTCAATTGAATTCTGCGTTGTACTATTTGCTGCCAATTGATATTCATGCTAGATAACATTTCTTACAGAGTCCAAAGGTTATTGAGAATGCCGAGGGTGCTCGTACAACTCCATCTGTTGTAGCTTTTAGCTCCAAAGGAGAATTGTTGGTCGGAATACCGGCAAAGCGACAAGCTGTCACAAATCCAACCAACACAGTCTTTGGAACCAAGCGTCTAATCGGTAGACGCTTTGACGACGCTCAGACACAGAAGGAAATGAAGATGGTTCCTTACAAAATTGTGAAGGCTCCTAACGGAGATGCATGGGTTGAGGCTAACGGGCAGCAGTACTCCCCAAGTCAAATCGGTGCTTTCGTCTTGACCAAGATGAAGGAAACTGCGGAAGACTACCTTGGAAAGACTGTAACTAAGGCTGTTGTCACTGTCCCAGCTTATTTCAATGACGCGCAGCGACAGGCCACCAAGGATGCCGGGAGAATTGCAGGGCTGGATGTGCAAAGGATTATTAATGAGCCTACCGCAGCTGCACTCTCTTACGGGTTGAACAACAAAGAAGGTCTCGTTGCAGTTTTTGATCTTGGAGGTGGAACGTTTGATGTATCCATTTTGGAGATCTCCAACGGTGTCTTTGAGGTGTGACATACTTGTTGATAACATTTTATCTCGATCCGTGGCTTTGTTTGCGTCTTTATGCTTAACACATGTTTGCGTCTGCAGGTGAAAGCCACAAATGGTGACACATTTTTGGGAGGGGAGGACTTTGATAACACATTGTTGGAATTTTTGGTGGCTGAATTTAAAAGAACGGACAACATTGATCTGTCAAAGGATCGTCTTGCTCTGCAGAGGCTGAGGGAGGCGGCTGAGAAGGCCAAGATAGAGCTTTCGTCAACTACCCAGACTGAGATCAGCTTGCCCTTCATAACTGCTGATTCAACCGGTCCTAGGCATCTGAACATAACACTGCCGAGGTCCAAGTTTGAGGCTCTAGTTAGCAGCTTGATCGAGAGGACTAAGAATCCTTGCAGGAGTTGCTTGAAGGATGCTGGCATTTCCATCAAGGAGGTCGATGAAGTGCTCCTCGTTGGTGGAATGACCCGTGTTCCAAAGGTCCAGGAGGTAGTTTCTGAAATCTTCGGCAAGTCCCCAAGCAAGGGGGTGAATCCCGACGAGGCTGTTGCCATGGGGGCCGCCATTCAGGGAGGCATTCTCCGTGGTGATGTCAAAGAGCTGCTTCTCCTCGACGTTACACCGTTGTCTCTAGGTATCGAGACCCTCGGAGGAATCTTCACCCGATTGATCAACAGAAACACCACAATCCCAACGAAGAAAAGCCAGGTCAGTAGCTCATAGCGTTTTGAGCACATATTCGTTTTGATGATTATAATTAGATTTGATGCTTACGGTATCTTCTTGTTGCAGACATTCTCTACAGCTGCCGACAATCAGACACAGGTCGGCATCAAGGTCCTTCAAGGAGAGCGTGAAATGGCTAGTGATAACAAAAGCCTCGGTGAGTTCGATCTCGTGGGCATTCCTCCAGCTCCCCGGGGCATGCCTCAGATCGAAGTCACCTTCGATATCGATGCCAACGGCATCGTGACCGTTTCCGCAAAGGACAAGACCACTGGCAAAGAGCAGCAGATCACGATTAGGTCATCGGGTGGTCTGTCCGAGTCCGAGATCGAGAAGATGGTGCAGGAGGCTGAGGCGCACGCCCAGAAGGATCAAGAGAGGAAGGCGCTGATTGACGTCAGAAACAACGCGGACACCACCATCTACAGCATCGAGAAGTCGCTGAACGAGTACAGGGAGAAGATCCCGAACGATGTGGCTACCGAAATCGAGACTGCCGTTGCAGATTTGAGAAGCGCCATGGCCGGTGAGAATATAGACGAGATCAAGGCGAAGCTGGATGCGGCGAACAAGGCCGTGTCGAAGATTGGGGAGCACATGTCGGGTGGCGGCGGGTCGAGCGGTGGCGCCACCGGGGCCTCTGAGGGAGGTGACCAGCAGCCACCTGAGGCAGAATATGAGGAGGTAAAGAAGTAAAGATGAAATGACATTTCAGTCCTTTTAACATTTTTAGTGTTGTCTGGTGGAAACAATTCCAACTATTATTGACCTAGAGTTTTTGATGAGGAAAATGCATGTGTAATTAGAAAATTACATGAAAACTTTTATAAAATTTTCGAGCCACCACTGCGAATAAATTATGCGTAGTAACTATTTCTTTAGTTTATTGTTTAATATTACTAGTGATTGTAATTTTTGTGTAGAAATCTAAAATTGGAAGTGCCATAATTTAAGAAAAATATTTAATTGACGATGGGCCAAAGGATGACCCATTATTCTTATCAATCTATATAAAATTGGGCCGTAGGCCCATATCCTAATATAATTACTATCGAATATTATTCCTTATTACCACCATAATATTTTTAAATTGAACAAAAAAGCAAAAGAAAAATTGAAGCGATGAATCAACGGCTGGCCCTAGGGTTGTAAACGAATCGAAGCGAATATCACAGTATTCAATTCGATTCGTGAAAATATTCGGAATATTCGATTCGTTTTCGAATATTAAATATGATTCGTATTCGATTCAAAATGATATTCAAATTATTCGAAAACTATTCGAGTATTCGATTCGAATTTTTTGAAACTCAATATCAACAAAACTATTTAAAAATTCTGTTCGAAATTGATTCGCTTTCGATTCGATGCGCAATTATTCGATTTGGAATTTTGAAGAATAAAATAAATAAATAATATTTAAACAATATGGTGCTATATCCAATATAATTTCATAATAATTTATGCTTTTTATATATGTATTATTATTATTATTATTATTATTATTATTATTACTATTATTATTATTATTACTATTATTATCATCATCATCATCATCATCATCATCATCATCATCGTCGTCGTCGAATACTTTCGAATATCGAATCGAATACCACGATTTCGTATTTGTATTTTAATAATAATCGAATCACAAAAACTATTTGTAATTTACTTCGAATCATAAATTTTCGAATCGAGCAAAAATATTTGATTCATTTACAACCCTAGTTGGGGCCACTAATTTCTATTTTCTTGTATTTTTTATTTAATTGCCAGTTTTCAATTAATATTCATAAATAACTTTTTCACAGGTATTCCTCATAGAAGAGAGAGAGTGGGTAGAGGGGATAAGAGAGAGAATGAAAAAAATGAGTGAATCGGAAAAGAGAAAAGAAGTGGGACCGAGAATCAAGAAAAAGAAAATTAAAAGAAAGGAGAAAAAGATGATGTGGTTGGGTGGTGCCCATTTTAGTTGAGCAACATATCAAAACTCTTCTTTTGTATGCTTAACAAAAATACATCATCATGATAGGTAATTTTTCTTTCTTAGATAAACATAATAATTAAAAAAAAAAAAAACTATTGAAGGATTGCTTAGTTTTTTACATTGGAAAGGATATTTTTGCTAATGTTATTAATAAAGTTATTGTGCAACAATTATAGAACATGAGGAATAAAAAAGAAATGTACTATGGCATGTAACTATTTAACTACTCACTCCGTCCCATTAGTATTGGCACCTTAATTTTGGGTACGGAAATTAAGGAAGTGGTGTTTTTGTGTGTAAAATGGTGGGCTCCACTAAGTTGATTAGTTTTTTTAAGGCAAAATTCTTACCTTTTTTAGTATGTGCCATTACTAATGGGACAAACTAAAAAGGAAATGGTGCCAATACTAATGGGACGGAGGGAGTAGTACAACTCAATTGCCTATCTTGAAACAAGTGTTTCTTTCAGATAAACTCATTGTTGGGTGGTTTTGCAGAAAACAAACCCTGTGGTTGCTGAGATTTTCTCTCTGATGTCGAGAGACGAAGCGCGCCACGCAGGGTAAGTTGGACTACTCTCTTTTAATTCCCCAAGAGGCTGCTGTGCTGCCATTGCCATGGTTGCTGAAACTAAGGTTTTATTTCATGCAGGTTTTTGAACAAAGGTTTGTCCGACTTCAATTTGGCTCTGGATTTGGGGTTCCTGACGAAGGCCAGAAAATACACATTCTTCAAGCCCAAGTTCATCTTCTATGCAACATACCTGTCTGAGAAGATTGGGTACTGGAGATACATCACCATATACCGGCACCTCAAGGAGAACCCCGAGTACCAATGCTACCCCATTTTCAAGTACTTCGAGAACTGGTGCCAAGACGAGAATCGCCATGGTGATTTCTTCTCCGCCCTCATGAAGGCTCAGCCGCAGTTCCTCAATGACTGGAAGGCCAAGCTGTGGTCTCGCTTCTTCTGCCTCTCTGTAATCTCACTCAATCCCAGCTGCTTCTTTTGATGAAGGCACTGCACCTCACCTTTTTCTAACATTATTTCATCATCAAATAAATATGCAGGTTTATGTCACAATGTACCTCAATGATTGCCAAAGAAGTGCTTTCTATGAAGGGATTGGCCTTGACACAAAGGAATTTGACATGCATGTTATAATTGAGGTAAAACCTATTCCTTCTTGTGATGTTACTGATTCATATCCAAGAATGGCTAAATCTTGATCATTTTGTGCAGACGAATCGCACGACTGCAAGGATCTTCCCTGCTGTGCTGGATGTTGAGAACCCGGAGTTCAAGAGGAAATTGGACAGGATGGTGGAGATCAACACGCGGCTGCTTGCGGTCGGGGACACTGACGACATCCCGTTGGTGAAGAACCTCAAGAGGATCCCTCTCATTGCAGCTCTGGCTAATGAGTTGCTTGCTGCATATCTCATGAAGCCCATTGAATCTGGTTCAGTGGACTTTGCTGAGTTTGAGCCACAACTTGTTTACTAAATTTTTGTTTATTTTATTTTCATGGAGTGTTGAGTTCATTTTCAATCTGTAGAATAGAGTATGCAGCTTATCATTGTATAATAGCTACGATAAACGGCAGGGGGTACAATGTATGATTCTGGCACTCTGCAACTTTCATGTAGTAAAAATGGTTTGCACAATGCCTTTAGATTTTCAATATCTTGATTTCCTGCTTATATAGAACTTCAACTACAAGATTGAAGCTAGACATAAACAGCAAATCATGACCGAAATTGCATCTTTTAACTGTACAAGGAAATGATGATCAACGCGTTCAATTTGATTTTTCCAACTTCTGCTGTGGGGAAGTCGTCTTATTCACAGCTGGGCGCTCGTCCTTCTTCGTCCCAAACAGTATTCCAGACAACCAGACGGCTACCATAGTCGCCTCGACTGGTGCAAGCCAATAAACAATCAAATGCTCTTTGCTGATGTGTTGCTTATTAGCGAAAGCCCACCCCATTACCTGAGGGGAACAAAAGATATATCACTTGGTACACTTTTCAAGAGACGAATGCAAACTGCAGCTCGAGGGCTGAGAAATGAGATGAAATGCATGAAGGAAAGAAATACTCACAGGAGCTGGATTCATGCATCCACCTGTTAGATCTGCACCGAGAATGTGGAGAGTGAGCTTGGCAAGACTGGAAATCCAAGTTTTCATGAGGAAATCCTCTCTAGCTAGGCCGAGGGTGATCATCACGATAGCAAATGCCAGGAGACCTTCTGTCAGTGCGCCCATTGCAATGTCAACTTTCAAGTGTGAGCTGTGTAAAATTCCAGGAAAGGTCGAGAGGATGAGCCTCACACCATAAACTGACCCGACCACCTTTTGAAGAGACACGAATCACGGATGTAAGACTATTAAGCTTTGGCAAACAGAGTAATCCATATATGGGAAGAAAAGAGTAAGGGTCAATCAATCACAAGGTTTCATTATAGAAGTCAGTTCCACCATAAGGCTTTGTTGTCGAGTATTCATTGTTTTAACCAGCTTGAACTGTAACAGCATAAACAATAATTTTGGTCTACCTACAAAGAATATCAAGATCCATATCAGGAACCTTATTATTCATGCTAAACACTAAACGTTGACCACAAGTGTTGGTTTCTCCTAACCTATCTCCTATGTAGATAAACTGGACTTTCAATTTCCCCTATAAGTCATGGTTAAACACCAGCTGAAATGTCAATTCCGGAGTCCAGTGATAGTAGAAGTTCTACCACAGACTTTCTGTTGCGATCATAGACAGTAGAAACATCCAGATCAACTAAACAGATGCCGTTCTCAACAACTATCGGAGTAACTTAGAAAACCAAGTTAAAAAGAAGTAGGGTGAATGTAAGGGAACTATCGAACTAGAACTTCATTTGGACAAAACTGACTACAAATTCAAATCCAAATTATGTAGAACATTTGGGTAAAGTTTTGAAATTCCAGGCCAAGGAACTGTGACAACAGCAATTAGTTTCAAGGCTCTACTTTTGGCAACTGGAAAATATGTACATGCACAATCTTTAACATCATTATATTGTTTACCATCAGATATGCAATCAACAAACTCGGTTGCTCGAAGCTAGTTCACACGATTCCACATTCGCTCAACACCAATCACATTTCTAACTACCCGACCGTTTCCACAAATGTTGAGATATGATTTACAGTCTGTGAAAGTAAGTCATACTTCTCAATGGATCCCCTATATCATCTACTTCATGCAATTACTTAAGATCACATACAGCACTGATGCCAAATGATCATCAAGAGAAAAGAAGAAAAATGGCACATTTTTATGGCGCAATCCAGCTTAAGAAAACTTAAAAGCATTATTATTCTGTTCATGATCATGATGAAATCCTGTTCAAAATATGCAAATACACAAAATTGAACAGAAAAAGCTAAGTCTGTAATAGCAAAACCAAATACCCTTCAGATTAAAGCTCCTTATGCAAAAATAGTGTAACAATTCCAGCATCAATCCAGATTATTCAAAATCCTCAATGGAAAACATGACAAATAGAGATTGCATTTTCCCCACCAAAATAGGTGTAACCAATTGACCAAGGGAAAAGGGGGAAATAAAGGAACCTGTGCTGGGATTCGGGCGCCGACAGTGAAAAGGAAATTGGAGAAATCTCCCGAAATGGCGGTGGCCAAAACGGTGAGCGGATTGTAGGCGCCGCCGTCGGTAATTTTGCTCATGTACGCAAAGGCGAACATGTTGAGAACGGCGAAAGCACATCTAGCAATGTCGCCCTGCAGCTGAGTAGCGGCGTCACCCATCAGGCTCTTCACGAGAATCTTGATTAGCTCGTTGGAGAACACCCACATTAGCGAAATCGCGAAATCGGCCGCTAGCAGCCGTCGTGCGTCCGCCATGGAAGCAGAGGAGCATGCAACGAAGACGTCGGAATTTGAGCGCGTGAAGAAGCGTTTTTGACTTTTATAGCAATGGGAGGATATTTCTGGTTTTGGTTTAGTTGAAGATGGCTTCTTTTGTAACGGTTACTTAATCCATGCCTTTATATATCATGTGGATGTGGTGATAATGCTATTTCTACATTTCTGTGAATATGCTGCTCTCTAGGTAAGTGGTATACAGTCAAATCGCACAAAACACTAATTAATTTTACAAAATAATAATTTTATTTTTTTCTATTTTCCGATTAGGCATCATCACATATTATTACAGTGGAAGTAGAGGTTGTCAAGCCTGGAGAGTAGAGGATAATGCAACAAGAAAAATAAAATTTGCATAACAGTATATGGTCTTCCATTAATCAAGAGGGCAATTTCACCAATTTATTCAAGACGCTCGGCTCGTTCCTTCCCCCTATCCCCGTTCCTACCGCCCAAAACAGGACCTATGGCTATGGCTATGGCACCGGTTATCCTAATTCGAGGAAAGGTTTCCTTTTTTGAGGGTAGTTCCAGGAAACAACCCGAGTGATTGTTTTCACTTTTAAATATTCCCAGTTTATATTTAGTTTCACTTGGGAGGGATTCAAGCGTGAAAAGAATCCATAAGACGAAGAAATGTTAGAAGGAGCTAAGTCAATAGGTGCGCTCTACCACTGAGCTACTGAGGAACAACGGGAGATTAGATCTCATAGAATTCATTTCCCGCTCTCAACTCATGACTAATATGAGCTTAGATTAGAGATCAAACTTGAAAAAGATATACGATTATGATCGATTTAGTTGTTTTGTGGTGCAAAATGTTAAGGACTTGTTTGCTAGTTAATAATAATAAGGAATAAGGTCCAAATAAGTCCCTGAAAGTTTTTTCTCAAAGTGTAAATAAGCCCTTAGCGTTATATTGGGTGCAAGCTAGTTCTCAACGTGTAAAAAGTAAAGCAAATAGCTCCGATCACAAATGGAAAATTTAAACTCCGCTAAAATTTATTTTGGGCATTTTGTCGAACACGTTAACCGGAATTAATAATTCCATTTATGACCGAAACAATTTGCCCTACTTTTTACACGTTAAAGATTGACTTGCACCCCATATAACCTTAAGGGCTTATTTGCACTTTGAGAAAATTTACAATGATTTATTTGGACCTTATGTCTAATAATAATAACAATAATAATACAAAACTTAAATTATACCGCAGTATGTTATATCGAGTTAATATATTTCTAACAAATCACGGAGGTCTCTTCCAGTTGACGCTGTTGCTCGTAGGGTAAGTCCATCCCCCTTCTCTCTCTCTCTCTCACACACACACACACACACACACGCACACGCACCAAAGGATATACTAGCTTATGTTTTTCAATCGCACTACAGTCGAAACAATTCGTCAATCTCGGATTGTCAGCAGGTTATAGTGATCGAAGACTCTTGCGGATCGATTCCATTTGTGTGCGAGGTACTTTTCAATTTCAGATTTGTTTCGTTTTTGTTGATACCGCAGATTTTGAGTTTTGAATTTCATATTGGACTTCAATTTCGTTTTTCTGGACACTCAATCCCTTGAGAGGCGTTTAGAGTCTTGAATTTCTCACGATTGCTAGTCTAGAGAATCCTGTTGTTTGATGGCGGCAATGACATCGTAGCAGCTTATGTGGATTGATTTCGTCTTTGTTCATATCTGTTGGTTTGTTTTAGATCTTTTCTGGTGATTCCCCCAAATCTCTACCGTGGACATGTGTGTAGTTGCGTGTTTGCAGTTTTCTCTGCTAAATACTGGGGATGATTTTGTATTGCAGATCTTAAGCTGGAGCCTAATTATGTTGTCTACAGAAATTATTTTTGCAGCTAGTGCTTTTGTAATATAGTCATGATTGTGAAAATGAATGTTTTCACTTGACAAAATAAGCTTCTAAATAATACAGTAGCAGAATAAGCTCCAACTATTTATAAGTTTCTCAAACCAAACTTATTTTTTCATATTCTATATGTCACAATCATTTTACAAAATAACCCTACTATGGTTTACTATTTCCAACATACAATCTGCCAAATTCATATCTCTTCGAATTTCTCTCTTTAAGTCATAAGTTCAATTAACCAAACATTTTGACAACTTATAAGTTCGTGAGATATTACACCTTATAATCTAGCTTAAAACTTCAGCTCACTAAATAAGCTTAGTCAAGCACCCTCTAAATCATCTCTTGCAAGCTTCTCAAGCCAATGATTTTCTTGATTCAGAAGTTTATGTTGCTGTGCAAGCTTGGCTCCTTGATGCATCAACTGCCTATAGACTGTTAGGCTTATTCGTTTCTTAATATCAACCAAAACAAAATTCCCTATATCCTTACTTTTGATGAACATTCTCAAGTGTATCTTTTGGCATTGAAATGGGGATGTGCAAACTAGGTAAGAAAGGTTTTTTCTTCAGACCTTTCCATAGGGTAGATTTGCGTACAATTGCAGTAAAATAATGGGTCAGTGAATTTTCGCATCCCTATCCCACCTACTGGAAGGATCAGAGCAAGCTGGGTGTAAGTGGAGATGGGGGGTCTGCATTATTTACTTATATACATTTTTTGAGTTTCTAAATTTCTCTATTTCAATAAATATTGTACATATCTCAAGTTCTGTTTTTATTCTGCTTATATATTTTAACAACAGTTATGATCTAAGTACTTCTCCTTTTGCAAACATAATAGCATTTCCACTTGCATATATTAAAAGCAATTGTTATCATATATGTACATATCTAGATTAATAAAAAGATGATCTAGGATTGGGGTGAGGATGCGTTCCTCGGTTGGGTTTGGATTATTATCTCTTTTTCTTATTTAACCAACATGATCAAACTATTGAAGCATAGCATTCACTTGCAGTAAGTTTTGTTTTTCTACAATCTCATCAGTTTTTATAGTTAATCATGTCAAGTGGCTACCAATTAATGTTAATAACCTTGCAGTTACCAACTATGTTATTTGATGAAAACCAACTATTTTTCTTACTTGCACTACCTGATCTTCTTTACTTGTATCTTCATAAATAATAGCAATAGTATTTGTCAATTTAATCGGGGTCCTAACTGCAGGAACAGTGGGCTGTGGGTAGAGGAAAAATGGCCGGTTCTCGGGTCGCTCATGCCACTTTGAAAGGACCTAGTGTGGTCAAGGAGATTCTCATTGGAACTGCACTTGGCATTGTAGCAGGTAGTGTATGGAAGATGCACCACTGGAACGAGCAACGGAAAGTTAGAGCATTCTATGACATGCTGGATAAAGGTGAAATCACCGTCGTTGCAGCAGAAGAGTAAATACTCTCTGCTCTTTTCTTGATTATTGATGTCCTTATTGGTTTAATGGGGATAGGAGTAAATACTCTGCTTTTTTCTTGATTATCGCTGCATCGATTGGCTCTTGAACCAAACATGAGCTCTGTTGGTTTCAAAATATTATTAAAATAAGTTGTACTTGTACGGGATTTACTGGAACCACTTGCTGCAAAATTCTGAAGGTTTGTGTTGTTACCTTGTCTGGAAATTTTGATTTAGGGTTGTATGTTATGATGGAGATGAACATTATATATGCTGATTGTGCTTTTCCAATATGTACTACGCTTACCCAATCGCACCTTAGTAACAGTTGCAGGTTTTTATCAAAAGAACTAGTATTCCACCCAACACCCGTGTGATGCATGGTATATGCCTATTAAAATAATTAATAATAAAATATTGATATATAAAATTTTGAAGTACAAGACGACGTGGTTTGTGAGAAGGATATCGTTGTCGTTTAAAGGGAGATAAGACATAAATGGCTGCTTATATTTTGAAAGAAATGAAATTTGAAAAATCAATCATAATTCGTGAGTCCTGGTACTTAATAATATGTTTAAAGGGAGAGTAGACATAAATGACTACGTGTATTTTTCCTCCCACTGAACCGCCCAAAAACTCCAATGTTGCATTATCTTTAATTTGACGAGTTTTTAATTAAGGAAATTATGGAAATGATAAAAGTCTGTATTTGGCCACTAATTTCATGGTTTATGGAAAAAATTGAAATAATCTATAGTTTATTTTATTTTATATATATATATATATATAATTTTAAGGATTAATAGTGTTTTATGTCCTTATCTTTCAGTTTTTTCTCAAAATATGTCCCCAACTTTCATTTATTCATAATATGTCCCATCTTTCAATTTTTTCCATAATATGTCCCGCATGACAAATTCTGGCAACGGAATGATGACTCACATCACTAGATTCAAATGCAAATTATTTTTTTTCATGTCAACAGAATGGTGGCGGGAGGAACCACTAATTGGCCGTTGGCAACCCCCAACAGGAGAATCAAGACCGGAGCTAATTGGGAATTCCCACCCATATATATTTCTTCTACTCTTAATTAATTATTATAATTAATGTTTGTATTACAATGTGTGGGAGTGGGAATCACCCCTATTAGTCAGATCGATTATTCTTCGCACCTCCACTTGTACAACACTATTCATAATATCATCAAATGCTTAATTAGTTTTCATAGTATAATTAATTTAATTTCGAGATTTCCAATTGAGAGTAACCAAGAATATGTAACCAACATGTAATTAACTCTCTTGGCACTGCCATTTTCAAAGGCAAGGGTACATTAAAATTAGATTCAATGTACTCAACATTACCTTTCTGAATAACTCTCATAAAAAAATAAACATTACCAAATATACTTGTAAGTTTATTTATCAGAGTTGAACAAAATTATATATATTTCTCTTCTTCAAACAATAATCATTACTGGTAAGTAGCCCGTGGAAATTCGACGGGAAATCAATTTACGTCATTAATATTAATATAATATAAAAATATTATTTTAAAATTTTAATAATCATAAATTAATAATATAAAATTATAAATGAAAATATGTTGAGAAAGGTGTTTCTTCGATTTTTTGGCTGTATGTTTTAAAAGTGGTATAAAATAGCTCTATATTATTATTATTATTATTATTATTATTATTATTATTATTATTATT
>JAYJMF010271251.1:0-13901 GCA_036873715.1 Salvia sclarea
CATCTAGCACAACCTTTGCGTAGCACACACAACACAAATACTTAGCACAACTGAAAATTAAATCTCAACCATTGATCGAACTCAATGGAAGGCCCAGATTCATTCTTATTTCCTACAAAATTTACCTTTCTTACCTGAATCTATCCCTATATATATATATAACTTGTAATTGTAAGAACTAGAGCAAAATTTATGCAAGGAGTGTTTTTACAATTAATATATTTATGTTTTTGTGTATGTGAATGCCACATTGCATCTATATAGGGTCCATTTTTATTGTTTCGTCCAGAGCCTTCTTTTTGTTTGTATGCTAACACCACAAATCTAGTGCTATTCATCGATACAAGTATTGTCCATTTCTTATACAATGTGTATGACTATCAAAGCAGTCATATTAGGATGTAAATGAGGAAACTGGGCTGTATTGGTCTTTCCGAGTAAAAGCAAGCATAAAAGGTAAGTGGAATGTGAAGTTCTTCCACCAAAATATTTAATGAAACTCCAAAATCATCCTTTAAGGGTCAATCTTCTAAATTATAACCACTCCCTATCAAAGAATTAAGAATACACAATCAAAGTCGAATACCTTATTTCTACGACCAATTTACAACACAATCTCTAGATTTCAATGGGGGCGCCCCCGGAAGAAGTTTTGACGTGTTTAACATCCTTTCAAGCTGTGAGAGTTGTACAACATTTGTGTGAAGAAAGAATGAAATCAAAGATGAATCTAACATCATTTACAAGGTATAATGATGTTGGTTACTCTTGATCCTTACCAGTGAAGCAAGCCTCTCAAAACTGTCCTTGATGGTAATTGGTAACTGTCAAGAGCTAAGAAGAATTTCACCACTTCAGTCCATTCGACAAACGAGATTGTCGTGGACAAGATCAACTCAATCAGGGTAACAGACAGCAAAACTTTAGTCTGCTCCAGAGCTGATTGCCTATATTCTGTGCTGATTATCTGGTCGATCTCTATACAGTTAGTGCGCTTAGAATGTGCGTGCACCTGTCCTAGTTCAAGACTTTGACAAGGAATAGCAGTATCAACGTCAATATGGAGAACTCCAGTATGAACTCAGGCCAAGCAGAACGTCTAACCCAATACTGCCACCTGTACAGTTCAACCAGTAGATAGCCGCTGATAAAGCCTGCTAAGCATTTCCAGATTATGCACCATATTCAGAATGGTGACTAGTACTACCAATGATAATAAAATTCTAGACAAAGTTATAGCACGTTGTTGGCTTAAACAAACACTATCAGTAAAGCAGATTGCAGAGAATACACACGATCGAGGGTACTTTCTTTTGAAGAATACTGTTACAACTAAACAATCCTTATGATATACACATTAAAATAGACTGCACCCACGATGTGCCTATATATGCTGCACCAGCTCGACCGTGCTTTTGGATAATTTGGGACGAAAGGAGTGCATGTTACAGTATTTTTGTGATGTTGGGATTTAATGCAATTATTTATTAAATGAAATTGTTTGTTCACTACTTGGACCTCAAGTTTTTAATTCAAACACATACACATATTGAAAACTAAATCATGTACTCACTGTATAGGTGTATTCATAGTGTGTTGCTAATCAGCAGATGAGAAAGAATGAACTTCGATTCAGCTTTTTACACTTTCTGAAACATAATACTATTGTGTAAGTAAATGGTCCAAATGTAAAGGCAAGATAACTTGAGTTCAGAAAGCAATATAGGTTGCTAGTAATTCACTTTCGTCTCTGGTCCATGTCAGCTATTTTTATTCAACTGGTCACCTTTTTTTATCAGCCATTTTAGTCATGTCAAATTATGTGCAATCAGGTCATATAGTAAATTCCTAACCATGAAATGTCAGCATGCTCAGCCATTAAACAAACATGCAAAACATGGACTCACCAACTGCCTGCAGCAGATCTGGTATTTTCATCCAACTGTTCCTTCTCAAAATCTTCAAGTATAGCACGCTGTCTTTCAGTTACGGTTCTGCAAAATGACAGAATGAAAAAAGTGAAGCTTAACATGAAATCTATTTATCTTTGCAGAAAAATTCTTCAAATCTAGAAGGAAATGCACAAATTTTCTCCAAGAAAAAACAAGTGCACAAAATACAAATAAAGACACACCAAAAGCCAAAAGTAAAGCACTCCAGAACTAGAAAATCAATCCAATAAGATAGTAAATTAGTAATTACAGTAGTGGTGTTCTGGAAGAGAACGATTTTCATCGGTTCCAAAAAATACACAATATATTAACAGTGAGAATTTGAGAGCTTGGAGCTCCGTTGGCCAATGACACGATGACGGGGGGCGCAGCGGTCAGCAAGCGCGCTTGGCGCGGGGGTGGGGATAGCCTTATATAGAATCTCATTAGTCAGAAGACTGCCTAATCATCTATGATCTATGTGTTTATAGCACACAATAATCCTTGAGTATGGCTTATTACTTTCTCAGTGGACCAACGACTACGACAAGTTTTAGGTGAGAGTTGTGAGAATATCTCTTATTAACAGCTAAAAAATAACGTATTACATTTACCTACTGTGAACCTGATGCTTGCTTTCACTTGGACAAAAAAGGAAAATGCACAAGAAAGAACAAGAGAAACTTACAAAGGAAGTTTTATGCAGAAGCGTACATACTGATCTCCATGGGTGACCATGAATCCACTCTTTGGCAAACCTTTAGTGCATAAAGCCCATTTAGCAAATCTAAAACAAAAGAAAAAGCAGGCCAAATCAGGATAGAAGTCGTACCTTTGCCTCTTAACTTAACCAGTTGCCCATGTTGAACCCCCTTTGGAATCTGCAATGACAACAATCAACATTGAGCGGAAGACGAGATTTAAAAGTGTAAGCATTATTTGGAAGCATGATCAGATAATAAGAGAGAAATCTCCCACTACGACCAACGGACCAAGTGGAATATATGCAAAATGAAAGGGTAGAGCAGGGTTTTAACAGCAATCCAGTCCCAATTTTTTTCTTTTAATTGTGTAATTCATAACATCTACTGTTTATCATTTATAGAACTCCTTACGTGCACGACACTCATAAACATTTATTAATTCAAATTATCAACACTGATGTTGATAGAGTAAAGGCGGAACGCCGAGAAAAACAAACGCAAATAATAGATAAAACTCCTCAATCGGGCAACCAGAAAAAGCGGCTCCACAATAATATTCTCAAAGTATGTCACTCTTACGTGAAACACTAACTTACATACTAACATTGACTCAAACCCTAATTAAGCCCATGCAAAAGCCCTTATGAAAACTGACCCAACTAATAAAACTTAAACACTTTAATAACAACTTCTAAAAGAAATAACGTAATAAAAAAGGACTCTCAATTCTGTGAGAAGGCGCGACCGCTAACAAATGTGGTTTATAGGTTCCAGATCAACTGCTTTGAAGTTTCCATTTTTAAGCGTTGGCCCCTGTGGATCTATCACACCCCAATCTTATAATGATATGATATTGCCAAGCCCCCACTATTTTGTTTGTTCAGCTTCTTCTAATGTCCCCATATGAATTTCACCTTATAAATCTAGGAACCTCATATCCCAACCTATACAAAGTTTTAGTTTCACATTTCATGATCTGCCTGCATGAATCTGTGACATCAGTAGCATAACTCACAATTCTTTCTCAAACAGAACAAGCCTCCCCTCTTGAATTTACTCAACATTTTTGTTTCACTTAAATTTCCTCCATGCAGTTAAGTTGGGGACAAGATGAGTCTGACACCACTTTAGACACCTTGGCCCATACAGCATCCCTGAATCTCACAATTCGTTCATTTTGGACTGAATCTTCATTGTTTTGTTTGTAGACTCATACATACTTAAATTCAAGATCCTCGAAATGTGAAACTGATGCATATCAATTATCCTCAAATTGTATTGAATACAACTCAGACTCAGTCTGCTTTTGTCTTTCTTATTTTATTTATTTAATCTTTTAGAGAGGGAGGGAGGGAGGTGGGGGGGGGGGGGGTTTCTTGCTTGCAGTCAACTGTGGGAGTGACTCTAATACCACTCTTGAGTCCTACTAACACCTCCATTTCCACACACATTGGCATATATATATTTGTCCAATTTATACCCATATATACTCAGGATCCTTCCAATCGATGAAAGACTTTGGTTGCACGCAAAACAAATAGAAACCCAGGCCAATACCTTCCTCCTTATGTTTTTATAATTGTGCTCATCTTGGAAGCTAGGTTAAGGTGAGATAATTTAAATGAATTGATGTGAAGCATGTCTCTCTATAGTCTATACATCTTGTATAAAGTGAAACAAGCATAATCAGGAAGCCCAAGTATTTCAAACTATATATAAATTATTGTAGTTAATAATAATAGTTAGAACATATGCAAGTAATAATCATCAGGTTATCCTTTTCAATTTCATAGAGAAATTCTGCATTAACTGTACTGCAAGGAAAACATGTTTAGCTTCCTGAAGCCTTAGGTAAGGCATATGGAGGGATTAAATTATGTTACATCACATCAGCAGTACTTGCATAGTTCCCTGTGACATTTGAATGGCTTGGTATTTGGTAACATTAGAGACAGACAATACTTGCATAGTTGCATGCTTTTTACCCACAAAAATGTTTGGGATGCATTCAAACTACTATTAGAGTTTTAAACATTGCAATCCAAATATAATGAGTACAATAAGAACGAGAGCAACTATTGGCCCATCGAGAAAGTCACTGGTCATGAACCCATTGCCCTGGAGTCCTAATATTGGTCCTACCTCTAGATTTCAGGGATGCATAAACCATTATTAGAGTCTACTCCAATACCATTAACATAGAAAGGAAGAGCATAAGGCAGGATAACACAATGAGCGAGGATGGATGAAGAGTATCTGGACAGATTTATGAATTGATCCAACAAGCTTCTAGTTAATGCCAAGATCTGTCAAATGGAATCTAATCTTACTAACGAACACCGACCCACATGGCCTGGTGACTTTAATTCACACATATAGGGGAAAGAGAGGAGACAAAAGCCAAACTCCAAGGCCAAGAAAACTAATTACATTACTAGGGTTTAGGGCCATGAATATAATGTTTTATATCTTAATCACGAACTATGGCCCCATTTATCACATTAACTTATTAATGACATTCCCTATCAGTTTGGTTATCTTACTGTGTAGATATCAGGAATTCAGGATGATTCTGTGGCAAAGTATGTATAGAAAATAATTCAAAAGATTAATATTAGAAAAGAAAGTATAGAGAACACCTCTCTGTAAGACATTAACAAAAAGTTCCATATCAGAAAGGGAAGATAAGTATCTTACTGTCAGTTGCTTTTTCCCAGATAGGGTAGGCACCTCAACGCTGCCACCAAGAATGGCCTGTACCGCATCAAACAGATAACTTCAATTCGGGAGCTTGTATTTGCTAAAAGTCTATATTTACTTTAATTTAAACAGCATAAACTACAACACAGAAACAAAAGCAAGAAGAAATCTTTCCTATATTAAGACGAAAAAACAAGAGAATAAGAAAAGAAAAGGCTGACTTGTGTAAGGCTAATATGTTTGTCCACATAAAGATCAGCACCACTTCTGGTAAATACAGGATCTTCAGCAACCTGAATCAAGAAATTACAAATTACATGCTGCAACATAAGTTCGTTGAAGGCAGACATTTAATCCACCAATATGGATTATTAAGGTATATAAATATAGACATTTTGGTATTAATTTTATGTCAATTTTATGGTTTTCTTGGACACTGGAATTAAATTCAAGATTAAATATAAAAATTGGGGGGGGCGGTGGGGGGGTGATGCTGATTGAATCCTGGAAATCACTCATCAGTCATCACACAGAGGATGTCTACCACTTGGATTTTGTCCAATAGACAATTTATTGTGAAAATGCTAAGTCAAGCAAATTTGTTCAGCAATCAAGTGTTCTAAAGCATTCGTCATAGAACCTACCCAAGAGATATTAAGCAGATTTTGTCCAAGAGACAATTTATTGGATAAATGCTAAGTCGAGCAATCTTGTTCAGCAATCAAGTGTTCTAAAGCATTCTTCATAGAACCTACCTAAGAGAAAGACGTTTAATCAGATATTAAGGTCTTGAAATCCTAGAAGTAAGAATGTTGAAAATAATCAATAAATTGAGAAATTGTTCGAAATAACAGAATGCTGGAGAAAGTTCTTTCAACCAAACAATCAACTTCAAGGAGGTACCCAGAGTTCTCTAACCGTCTTCATGTAGACAACCAAAAGCAAAAATGACTGATATGACAGCTAAAGCCCTCTATCTAGCATCATTAGAACCCAACCAACCTTAAGAGAAGAGAGTAATTTGGTTTTACCAAGAACTTGTTAATTCCACAGCTAAAGCCCTCTGTGCTGATAAAATGTTTATCCAAAATTAGGATGACCTTTAAAATCAATCTTATAAAGCAACGATGGCAGCTTAAGAGCAGATCAAGTTGTTGACTCTACCTCTCGTATTCCTAGTTCGATAACCAGAGGATCTATATAGAGATTGTACCTACACAACTTGTATGGTTCAAAATTAATTTTCACGTCTACTATTTTCTGTGCAAGTTACATTAGAGCAATAAACAATTAATATCACACACCAATATTCTAAAACTGGCAGTAATTTAATACTGCCATTAGATACACAAAAAAATTCTATGCCACTGAAAATCACAACTGACAACAAGTTGGTTTATACTTGAATCAAGTCTATCTAGAAGATCCAGCACCAAAACGTGTAAATCTAAATTATCCAAAAAGGAAGTAGATTATGAAATTGAAGTTGGGACAACAAAACAGAGAGAGACTGATTCTACACATAAAATTATGCTTAAAAGGAACCCTATGGAAGCAACCAAAAGAAGATCCTAAAAGTTTCTCATAATCTATTTTTTTTCTTTCAAGTTGTCTTTTCTTTTGGCCATATAGATGGAATTAATGTAGTGACCCTTATTTGCAGACATCATAGTTCTTTTTCTCTCTTTCTGGAGAGAGATTATTTTTCAACCCAGAAAAGAAATTCCATGTTCCCAAAAGGTTATTTACAATTCAACATTGCATTCTGGAAACATTTTGTAAAACAAGAATGTAAGGTGATCATCATGTAAATTTGAACAAAGTCATAGTTTTGGTTAGATATCTCAAATACAAAAGAGAGCTACAGAATGGTGTTGCCTTTAGTTTTATAAATAGGTCGCCAGAAGTGCCTCCCCATGCACCAGAATTACCAGCTCCTGGTACACGAATTGTATCACCAGCGTCCACACCTAACCCCAGAAAATACAACATAATGCAGTGAGCACACAAGCACCATGTATACTTATGTGAAAATAGAGAGACTGAGGGGGCACACAGAGACAGATGCTGAGAATTATGTAGTTAATCGAAGATGCATCTTTCTGACAAGAATGTTGAGAAACTGATGGTCAGACAGCTCAAAATTGGGACTATTGGGATATCAATTATAAACTTGTCTGAAACTATGGAACAATCAACCTAAGGAATAATAGGAAATAACTTAATGTTTGCACATTATCATATGGGCTTTAGCTATATAAATCAAAACACAAGTTTCATGATGTCGATCATTTTTAGGAACTATAGTCCGTGAATGTTCAATAGACACAGCTGAAGAAAATGTAAGTTTTAAGACATAGAATGGTTAAAGTCTTAACTAAGTTACTTCCCATAGTGAAGAACGCCATCAATGTTCACATAGTGTGAGTAGAATTCAACAAAAGGTGGTATATGTCAATTGTCAAAGTTGTGTAAGCCTTGAAATAACACATGGAGCTTGAGAAGTTCAATTTTATATCTTATTCTAGAAGAAAAATTATATTGATTATCTGTACTATTTGCCTGATAGCCTCTATGTTTTTCCTCATTTAATGAGTGACAATTAAACAGACCAGAAAGGGAAAAGATCTTATATTCAGAAGATGTACATTACTCCATGTAAAATTGAGGTTAATTAGCATAATCAGTGACACACATGCATTTTATCCTAGACTCAATTCTGAAAACTTAAAGACAAAGTTTGTTTCTTGTCCTCCCTGTTTTGACACTCATTCGTGTACTGAATCCAGGAAAATAAATGCATTGTTTACTGCACATGCATTATAAATGGTTTAAGAATTTATTAAAAATGTTGTAAAGGTATAGTGTATCAATCAAATCCTGATGTTAATATATGGAATGACACTGAGGAGATATTCTCAATTAAGATTACTGAAAAAAAAGACACAAACTTGGACATATTTGCAATTTAATCCTTAAAATCTTAATTTTGCAATTATATCCACCAGCTTTCTATTCTTAAGAGAATTAATACACCATTGTTATCTTTCCAATCAACTTAATGCATCATGAGTTCAATCCATGTGCACAAACATCTCTTAGTCTATCAACTTGCAAAACTTGAAGCTTGTGAATATGATTGCAAAAATAAATACATAAATAAATTGAATTAAATTCAATAAAGTGCTAATGTTCATGTTTATTTTGCAATTAACCCTTCTGGAAAAGCAAATTTATAATGTGATGGCTCTACATTTTCACTGTATTGTGTTTAATGATAAGAGTAAAGATGATTGGCACTAAAAAAATAATATGAAACTGAATAAAAAATTCTTCAGAAGAGACCTATAGAATAAACTGTTCCAAACTCCAAATAACAAAAGACAACGGTAACTAGCTATTGAGGAAACTATAAATAATATAACCCCAATTTCTAGAGACCATGCACACGCTTGCCACAAGTTTCCAGATAGATTCTTGAGGCTATCCTAGCAGATTCCTAATTGTCCACTAAATACAAAATTTCAGCAATTTTGCAATGGCATCAGATACAAAGATAATACATCAGAATTGCTTTGCTCGATGTGTGAACGTGAGAATTATAAGATTGCAAAGATAAACAAAAAGGAAAGAAGGATGTCCCAAATTATAAACCAGATTAATGTGTATTGAAACCTAACCTGCTGGTACAGTTACTCTGACATCCTTGACTCCTTTGCACGCCCCTGATCCTCCGCAAGCCGTGCAGTATTCCTAAACATGATTTCTTTTCTAATTTCCTTTGGATGAACAAAATATAAAGTAAATAAATAGTGAAAGACAAGAAAAACCATAACCAGACCTTGATTATCCGTCCAACACCTTTACAGGTACTGCAAGTTGTGGTAAAAGGTGGTATTGTCACCTAAAAAATCAGTAACAATGTAAAATGAAAGCCTCAAATAACCATTTGCACAACTTCAAGGGATATCATTTAGAGAAAAATGTACAAATGATTATGTTCTTTGAGAAAGCATCAATCAGAGAGTACTCACTCTTCCAATGCCTCTGCAAGTTGGACACAATTTTGTCTGAGCATCCAAGGGATGACCTTGGCCATCTGAGAAATAAGATAAATGGTCAACAAAAGTGACAGCTGCACTTGTGACTTGTGAGTTCTAAGGTTATAATCTACACCACATATTAGAATAAGGAAAATCAAGTGCAACCTATGTTGCAAAAATGGCCACATTAAGTCTTTACAGGGAATAGTAGAATTGGACAGGGATTATCATTAGGAATTAAATACTGTTAAGTCTCTTTTACTAATGATGCAATCATACTAGAGCGCAATGGCTTTCCTTTAACATGTCCTATATGTGCCGTAGATTTTTCCTAAAATTTCAACCTTTATAGACATCTATGTTATACTGTTGTAGACAATGTTAGACTCTATCTGTGCAGATGAAATGCTAAACAATTATTGAATCTCAGCAAAAATGAAAAAGATCAAACAAAGGAAAAAATGGTTTAAAATAAGGCATTTTTATGCCTATAAGATTTGGATTTATACCTTAAAACCCCATTTATGAATACTTTATTCAGATCTAATTCAAGAACTCAGAAAAACAATAGCCGTGTTCATTTTCTCAGAGTTCACATTTCACTTTCTCCTCTGTCTCTCTTTAATGGAAAATCCTTTAAGCAATTTATCTGTTTCTTTCATACATCCTTGGAAAAGGAACACAAAGTATGAACGCCATGCTCCTTTCCATTCATTGAGTAAAAGTTCGGATAATAGTTTGTTGCTCAATTACTGAATCACAAAAACCCTTGATGAAGCAGCACAAAATTATCCTAAAAACTTAAAATCATTGATAATTTTAATGTTAAGCTGAATTAAAATAAATGATAAAATATTGCTACATCATATTCATATTAAAGTCCCTAGTGCCGGTTCAATAGGTAGACTTGTAGAAATAATAGTGCTCATATTTAGAAACAGGAGATAAACAGCAGGACAAAAAAACTAATGACTTTTACATATTTAAATACTAACCCTATGGTCCAATACAAGATTGGCCCAGAAGGACCCTGTAATAAATAAAACTATCAACTTAATTAAATAAAATGGCAACTAACAAAATAACTCCATATATTTTCAATTTTCCATTTCATCTCTTATGAATGGATGATTCATATCATAGACAGGTGGAGGATGCGATAATTCAATAGGAAGAAAGCTAATATGATTACTTAAGCTCAGTGTACCTGTCAAACAAGTTCACAAAGATAGAAATTCTCTACAAATAGTAATTATGATAGGAAATTCGCGGCTAGGAAACCTTAAAGAGGGCCAATCATAAGGAAATGTCTTCGGCTAGCCTATTGATCATCACAAGTTCCAGTTTACTTCAGAGTAGACAACTAGACATCCACTAAATTGCATGTATTACCTGACATTTTGACAGGTTGAGATGGCAATCTGGATGGCAGATCAGGTTGTAATGTTATATATCAGATTCAGAAAGTGAAGCTACAAATGCAGTTTCAAGATATTTTCATATTTTAAGAAACTTGAGCAATATTCTGTTTGAAAAAGAATCAAAGATCTATATACAACTATATATGGTATGTACTAAATAAGGCTAAAATATAATCTAATTGGGACTAAAGGATCGTCATGTAGTTTGGTTATATCTCTGAACAATAGAGTTTAGCATATAACTGTTTCTTCAGAAAACAATATCTACAAGTGAGACAGAGAGAACCGATAATCATGTATGCCCAATTCAACAACTTTAATTCGGAGTTTAGCTAGTAGAAATAATATGTAATGACTCCACTATATACTCACGGCAAGAATCACATGGCACATCTGCATCGAAGGACAAATGCTTAGTGCATCCTTGAGTGGCTTCAGAAAATGTAAGCACAAGTTCCACCTGCTCCCCAAAAATAAAAGGTTTGATTTGCAGACAACTTAAAACAGATACGTGTGACAGCAACAGTAGCAGTATATAAGTAGTTACCTGAATATCACCACCCACATTTTCAGTTTCATTTTCAAAAATCTGTGAGATGGAAAAGATGTTATTAGAAACAATTTTTTTAATTTACAGCATCACATACTCAAAAACGGGATCACAGTACCTCAGAAAAAATTTTGTGAAATGAATCAGAAAACTGAGCTCCATGAGCATGTCTAAAGCGACTCGAGCCTGTGTCAGAATTTCCTGCACTCCTTGTCCCATTTGTTTTTGAACTCTGCCTCAACTGTTATAAATTCATTTCCTCAGTTTCAATATTTACAAATTTAATGCAAAATAAAGAATCAAATATCAAACAATAACCAATCAAAAAGTGAGTACAACCAGTGGATGATAACAACACATCCACTCCATGAAAGTACCATGGACTATCTAAGTAATGAACTCTTATTCTTTTGCGCCCAAAGTGCAACCGATATTTGATACTTCCTCAAAACTCTAAATAAGGTTCCTCTTTATCAGCAAATTTTTTCCAATTCTTCTCCAGCCATATAACAAGCAAAGCAAGGTAGGAGCACAGATATGGTAGAAACAACTAAGCACAAAAAGAATCTAGTAACACCAATGGGAAGAAAAAAATAATTTACCCTGTCATAATGTGTTTTCTTTTCAGGATCTTTCAAAGTCTGCAATCACCTTCCACAATAAAATGGAACACATACATTATTGTAATAGAAAAAACTATGCACAACCAAATGAGTTCTTGGTGTAATTAAGATAAAGATTATGTCAAAATGATCACGGACCTCATACGCCTCTCTTATCTCTTGAAATTTTCTCTTCGCAGAGGGATTATTCTTATTGGCATCAGGATGGTACTTCTTCGCCAGCTACATAACAATAAATGCACAAGGGCATTGCTCATATCAATCTAGAGATGGCATATAATCTGCACTGAAAAAAACTAAACAGGACAAGATAAAAATAACAGGCTAGAATATCACAAAGATCAAGCAAGACTTACAGCATGAAAAGCCTTTTTAATCTCATCGCTGCTGGCATCTCTAGAAACCCCAAGAGTGTCATAGTAATCACGTGCAGCAGATCGATAAGACCCTATTGAAATGAACCATAAGCTGAATACCAGAATCCAATAGTACTACAATATTCCTTCTACCTTTTATTTATAAGAAATAAAATAAAAAAATCAAACTTTGGCTCTTGGCTTTGAAATCAGAACCTGTGGCATGGATTAAACGCCTCCAAGACAGCATCTCATGATGTGCAAAAGCGGCATGCTTTCCCCCATAACCGTACTGATATGCAGCTGATGAATAATGCTGACATTAGTGATTATCAACAAAATGGTGTTGAAATGGACTAGTTATTCGTGCAGAACAGTATCAAAAGATGCTATCACAGTCAGATTTAGGAATTCTTACATGGAGAATGAATCAATGCGCGCTGAAAGTGGGGAATTTTACCACATAAGAGTCCATCGGAGGATTGTGCATAAATCTTCAGGCAAAAGCGGAGATAAGCATGAGAATTTTGAGAGGAGAGTGGTAGAAAAGTGTGGAGATTAAAGCGATTACCAATAATTTATCGGCGAGTGATTTGGGCGAAGACGCGAGCCATCGACGCATTCTTAGGCTATGCATAGACTCAAAGAATTCGAGAAGGGTTTATAAGTTGTTTTCTTAAACCCTGGCAAATTGACGCCAATTCTTATGGGCGGTGCGGTGGGCCGCACCATGCGGCTGAATCCGGATCCGTGTATGTACACATTAGAGTATCAGCACCAAAGTCCTCCAACATGGAGGGCTTTGCCTAAAAATATTAATATTTTAATAAAATTTTGTAGAGCCCGCATACTCTGCATTAAGGTCATCCCATTTTATATATTTTTTTATTGAATTTAAATAATTAAAATTATGTAATTAATTAAAATAAATAAATTGTATTGAATATTGAAAAATTACAATACAATTTTGTAATAAATAAAAATAAAAAGAAAACTAATTACAATTCATTTTTTTGAAATTTGGAGGATTGAAGATAAAATGATATAGAAATGAAGGAAGTTTGAGGATTGGTGTATGAAATGGAATGAAAAATGGGGTATTTATAGTTGAAAATGGGAATTTAAATTTAATATATGTATACATATATATATATATATATATATATATTCAACGGCAAGATGACGTGGCCGAATGGGGTGGAGCCGCGTGGCGGGCGCCCGCCTCGTCTGGGCGATCGCACCACCGCCCGCAACCGCCACCCCCGGGAGGGCTCCAGCGGCATTTTTTAAGCGGCGCCGCGGGCGCCGCTGCGGTGACTCTTAGGGTGACCGCAGCCAAACCCTCCAATATGGAGGGGTTTGGCCAAAAAATATTAATATTTTATTAAAATGTTGCAGAGCCCGTGGGCTCTGCATTAAAGCCCTCCATGTTGGAGGGCTTTAACATATATTTTTTATTATTATTATTATTTTAACTTAAAATAAATTAAAATTAAGCAATTAATTAATTAAAATATATAAATTGTATTGAATAGTTGGAAAATAACAATACAATTTATCGAATAATAAAAAA
>JAYJMF010271800.1:0-13886 GCA_036873715.1 Salvia sclarea
AAGGGGGTGTAGCTCATATGGTAGAGCGCTCGCTTCGCATGCGAGAGGCACGGGGTTCGATTCCCCGCACCTCCATTTGTTATCATTTTCCCCTCAATAGTGCTTTATTGGATGTAAACAGTGCTTTTATATTTTCAAATATTTAATTATTTATGCTTTTTCAGAAGTTTTTATTATGTTTTTTTTTTTCCTGAAATTATGGTGACATTTATCACATCGTATGTTTTCATTGTGGCTATATTCTATTGTATGTGTTTTTTTTATAATTAAATAATAGGAATTGTGACTCTCATTTTCATTCAAAATCGATTCCTGCATGCCCATAATATTAATAGCAGTCATGCCCTTACTAAAGTCAGTTGTGTATTGCAATTCAGTGAGCAGGTTCATTGATATTAATTAGCAAAATTCCTTTTCTATTTTTTCGACTCTTATTAGATTGATCCTCCTAGCCAACTCTAATCTAGATTTGATTAAATTTTAATATATTTAACATAAACAATATTAACAGATATATTCCCAAAAATGGATTCATCATTTCACACCTCACGCTCGCCAGTCTTCAATATTTCCTACTTTCATTTCCTTAATATGCACATAAAATAATGGTAACATCATATTGTTCGTATAGTTTATCTTTTTCTAAAAAACACAATCGTATCAAAAATTACTCTTCAGATAAATCACAAATCTAATGCATTTCACACATTAAAAGAACATCTAATCTACGTAACATTCCATAATTAATACAGTATTTGAAATGAATACACAGAATCTGGATTTTAAAAATGAGTAAATATAGTAATTTAAATACATTAAATAAATTCATCGCCAAAAAGGCGCCACCGCAGCACTAAACCATTTCAAGTTTCGAATTAATAATTTAATCACCAAGTTTAGTTCATAATATTTCAATTTTCCCCCCCAAACTCAAATATTTGCAAACCAAATTATCATCTACCTCCCAAAACTGTAAAATCCCTCCAATCAACCCAAACTATTCAAACAAAATTCCCATTTTCATTCACAAATCTTAATCTATCAAAAACTTCAAACTATTCTGTTTTTTCCTTTTCAAACTTCCCTCCAATTATCAATGCTTATAAAATTTGCAAGCACCCTCACATTCTTCATCATCACCATAACAAATTAACAATCATATTGAATGGAGGCAAAGAATATCTCTTTGTTGGAGCATGACAACAAGGAGAATATCCCACCATTTTTGACGACGAAAAAGCCCGGCCCAAATGAGGTCAAGGGCCTGGTGAAGAAGATCAAAGGGAGCAGGAGGCCTTTGAGGGATGTTACTAATTTCTACAGAGAAGTTGAATTGAAAAGATTGAATTTGAAGCTGCCATTATCTGTTTCAGTCTCTAGTTTTTCGAGTAGTCGAAAACGAAAGGCTGTTGATGATGGTGCAGAGCAGA
Organism: Salvia sclarea; assembly: GCA_036873715.1. Classification (NCBI taxonomy): domain Eukaryota; kingdom Viridiplantae; phylum Streptophyta; class Magnoliopsida; order Lamiales; family Lamiaceae; genus Salvia; species Salvia sclarea. The sequence continues at coordinate 1,431 of JAYJMF010271800.1, forward strand.
GGACTTGCTCCAAGATTCTCAGAAGAGAGTACAGATAGATAGATAGATAGATAGATAGAAATTAGGGAGTGATTAACTTAGATAGCAGCTCATCATGTATTTGATGTGAATTCTTGTTTTTGTGATTAATGAAGTAGAATTTGTGATTTAATAAGATGAAGTTGAGATTCAATAGTTTCATCACCTACGGATTCATTTAGCTATCAATCTCAAGAAATATTTGGTGGATATGAGGTTGAATTGAAATATCCAAATGTGGTTGAGATTCTCCACAACTTTGAGTTTTGGACAGTATTTTGAGTATAATGGAAAAATTTGCAATGACAAAACGAAGCATAAATTCAAGAATTAAAGTATTAAAACCGAACTTTACAGAGAGAGAAGTAGGGGCAAGTAGGGGTGAATATTTAGATTTTGGTTCGGATTTTTGCACCATAAGGTCCACAACATATTCATTATTGTTCAATCTTTGATTTTCGATCCTCTTCGTACATTCAAAACGTTTTGATTAGTTTGACTAAATTTTCAAGCCATGTCTAATAACGATAAATCTACACTCTCGAGAAAAATCGACTTCAGTTGCTGCACCGCCGTTGCGGCCTTTCTCCCCTTATTATTAGTTCGTGTGCAATTGTAGAAAATTTGCAGAGTTCGTGTATTTACACACAATTAACCATATAATTTAATACACTAGTATTTCTTAACCCTTGTTGTCAAAAGTAAAATATTGTGGTTCATTCTTAACCTTCCTTCTCTAATTTAAAATAATAATAAAAAAATTGAATCAATAGAAAAAAGAAAATAGCCATTGTCATTGAATTGAATCAATAGATATGTGAATTGTAGCTCAAAAATACATTCTAGTTAAAATAAACTAAAATAAAGGCCCAAACACTCGAAGCGGACCAAGCCCACTCGTAGTCTTCCACGTCATCGTCTTCGTTTCTTTTCTTTATTTTGTTTTAATTTTAATTTCCAAAATTGGAATATTGGGGGTTTAGGGTTTTACGACCTTCAAAGAATTGAAAAAGCGGAGACTGTAAGAAGTTCGAGCTGAGAGAATGGGAGAGAAATTGAGGCTTCACGTAGGAGGTTTGGGCTCACACGTGCAGGCATCCGATCTCGAGAAGACCTTCACCTCGCCGCAATTGGGCGATGTTCAATCCGTCGAGATTATTCGCACCAAAGGTCGCAGCTTTGCCTACATTGAGTTTGTTCCCGCTTCTGATAAAGGCCTCGCCAAGCTCTTCAGCACGGTCTCTCTCTCTGTCTCTGCGTGTTTGAGTGTGTTTGTGCATATTCCTATTTGACTGCATCATGTTTTGGATTTTTACATTTTTGGGGAAAATGAGATATTGTGCGGCTGCTAGTTTTTCTCTAGAGTTTGATGGTATTTATATATGTTTGCAGTTGTCTGACTTAGTGGTTCAAATTGAATAATTACCTAGGATTTGTCGTGGATTCCAACTTCACCTATGTTGAATAAGAAAATTGTTATATATTTTGTTGTTTGAAAGGATGTCATTGACTCAGTTACATGCTAGTCCCAGTGATTTGTGGTTAAGTTAAATTCAGACTTTTGAAGGTAGTCTGTGTGGGGATGTTGGAAGGTGAATTAGCATTAGCCTATGAAAATGGAGATAGATACCAAAGTTAAATGCAATTCAAGATGTTAATGAGATATGATGTCAGGTGATTATGTTTTCGTGTTAGTGTAGCAGTGTTTATGTGTTTGAGAAAACTCATTTAATGAGACTGCATTGGAAGGAAAAGATAACTGCAAGCTATTTGTAGAGGTTGATCACGATTGTTCACTTAGGTAGGGGAGCAAAGCAGTTAAAGGCACTAGACCTGGCAATGTGAGAAAGTCTTACTTCTGAATTGAGCTAACGGCATACCTTAAAACTTGTCATGCCTTAGTATTCTATAGAATTGTTATAGTAACTCTGATATTTGTTGAGTTTATTTTATCACATGGTAACGGTTCTTACTCTTGGCTATCTGATGTATTAACGCTGCAGTATAATGGCTGCATGTGGAAAGGGGGCAGACTTAAACTTGAGAAGGCCAGAGAACACTATCAATGTCGCTTAAGACGAGAGTGGTTAGAAGATGCTCAACGTGAGACTAATTTGCCCAGCCAGGACGTTGATGCTGATGAAAGTGTATGTGCATTGCCGAAACCCTCGAAAGAAGATATTGAAAAAATGCAACTTACGATATTTTTCCCCAAGTTGAGGAAGGTAACTTCGGTCAAGTACTAAAGCATTTTCCTTGTTCAGTTTAATAGATTTCTTATGACTCGTGCACATTATTATTCCTACTTGTCAAATTAAATTCTTTTACTAAAGTAACTGCTAACTACACGACTTACTTTTATTATCTATTAGCTATAGCTAGCTGATTATATTCTGGTGAATCTTGACATTATCTGTCTTATTGCCTTGAAGCTAAAAGCTATACCTCTCAAAGGAACAGGCAAACACAAGTACAGTTTTCAGCGCATTGAAGTTCCGCCCCTCCCCACTCACTTTTGTGACTGTGAGGAGCACTTTGTACCTCCAGAACCAGCCAAAAGAAATGATTCTGGACTTCCTGCGCCAGCAAAAAGAAATAATACCTATGATCACGAGGTAGACAATAATGGGGTGAACGAGGAGGAGCTTAACATGATGAAGTCAATATTAGACAAGCTCTTGGAGAAGGAAATCCCCTCAGAGATTGTGCCCAGTGAAGCTGAACCTTTTGAAGAAATACAACATGATGAATCTTTAGCAGATATATGTGATGTTGATGATAATGAGGAAGATCAAGATAGCGATGAAGATGACCTTGTCATTAACATTGCGGGCCGGTCAAGTAAGAGAGGTACCTCGTTTGAGGATTGGGGGCAGAAAACAAGTATCACAAATCAGGTAAAACACAGCATAGTGAGTTTATATTATAATCTCTTGCTATTCTTTCTGTGCCCTTAAATGATAGCTCTTCTTTTCTCTGCATGAATATCCAGGATTCCCTGGTACCTGAGCCTGAGTCCTTGAGGAATACCAATCCCAAGAAGCAGGAAACAACAAGAGCAAACCAGAATTTTGACAAGAAGAGAAAGCAGTCTGCTTGTGAAGATAAACCAAATGACACAGTACCTTCCAAGAAGAAAGGAAGAACGGGGATTTCTCATGACAACACAGATGATCAAGTTATAAACATGAAACCTGTGGATAAAGATTCAAGCACAACACGGCTAAGTTCCGATGTGGCTAGCTCAAACAAACCAGCATGGAAAGCCCTGGTGAGTGACAAGGGGAATACTGGTTTCAACATTTCAGATATCTTGACGAACCATAATTCTGATGATGATACTGAACCTGGTTCTGATGATGGTGATGATACCGAACCTGGTTCCGGTTCTGATAATGATACTGAATCTGGTTCTGATAATGATACCGAACCTGGTTCAGATAATTATACCGAATCTGGTTCTGATGATGGCGATGATACTGAATCTGGTTCTGATAATGAATCCGAAGCTGGCTCTGATGATGATACTGAACCTGGTTCAGATATTGCTACTGAACCATATTCCAATGGAAATAATGGCCAGCAAGATGAAACAAGCAAACATGAAGAGTTGGAAAAACTTTCTGATGTTCAATCCACTGACCCAACTGCATCTGAAGATTTATTAGCTAGAGGCGCATCATGGAAACGAAAGTCTTCATGGTTGCAAATGGTTGCAGATACAAATGCCAGTACCTTCAACCTTTCACAAATTTTGCCTGATGTAACTTTTCAGAAACAAGAATCGCAACAGTTCAAAGTGATTGACTTTTCCAATTCGAGTAGGGGAAAGCAATACAAGTTTGTGGATGAAAAGTCTCATGCTGAAGACATTGGCAAACCTCAAGGTCCTGGTAATAAAGATACTTGTGCTAATCCAAGAAATCTGAATGAGGTTGTTTTAACCAAGGAGCAGAATACCGGTGGTCCAGTTGGACAGCAGTTAAATACTCATTCAACAGAAAAGGTTGGAGAGGAGTCCTATGCTCCAGTGCTCGGCTGGAACCTGGTCCCAAGTAATAGGCCTATGGGAGATATCGTTATCAGTGAAACTTGCCCATTCATGAAGAGTGCTGCTTCAATAAAGGAGTGGGCTAAGTCTAAGGCAGCTGTAAGTGGTTCACATAAGAGAAAAGGCAAGGACAAGGATTCCCTCCAGAATTAGGGCGACAAGTGATGCATTCGGACTCACATAAGAGCATTCAGTATCGGTTTCCTAGCCTTTCCCAGTGAAACTAGGCGTGTGAAGTCCAACAGTTGAAGTCGCTTGATTAACCACCTTCGTAGGTAAATTTTTGTGATCCAGTTATGTCGTGCACATCCCATGAAGTGACGAAAATATTCATCAAATCTTTGGGAATATCACTATTCCAGTGAGAAATCATGTTCTCAAGCTTATAAATGGATTCCTTTGTATCAGAACTATGCCAATGCTCCGATATTTGGGTGCCTTGTTTGCATTATTCAATAGAAGATATATTTTTAGTTCCTTACTGGTAATTCTTTGTTTGTTGAGGAAGTGGTGTGATATCATAATCATATGAATAAAAGAAGGGTAAATATTAGTTTAAATTTCAAACTATATCCATTTTATTAAAAATATCTCACGCTATTTAAAGTATTCATTCAAACCACCAACAATCAAATATTGTAATTGTACATTGAAAGCCGTGGCCCCCACCATTGAAGAGTGAGATGCTCACGTGCATGTTGTCCCAGATGCAACTCACGCACCACACACTCGTGCATCCCGATCTAATGGTTGGAGGGGAAATTGTCTAACCATTAAGCTGCACTTCGTCGTCGCGGGACCTATTGCATTTGATGCTTTTAATAATTGGTTAATTACATTTATATTTACAACCCTATACCATTCTGCTCCCGCGCAGCAATTCCTTTCGACAGGCCTAATAACTGCTGCTCTTGGCATTACTAGAATTTGCTTCTCATTAATTATACAGCAATACTAGTTTACTTGGAATATATAATGGAACATGTCAAGGTAACAGCTAGTTCCTAACTAGACAAATTAACAATGTTTGGACCAAAATCATGCAGAAAAATCGACACTCAATGACAGAACAAAACACTAGAAAGATAAGACTTGTATACATGTATTGTCTAATGATAGAGTAGTTAATATTTGAGCTAAAGCTTTCAGGTTCCAATCCACAGCTTTGAAAATTTTCGTTGTTAATTGACCAAAAAACGAAAGAACAAACTCAGCCAGCTGCAAAGGTTCAATCGACTATAGACATCTCCAATGGTTCTTCAAAGATTGTTAAGGAAAATTGCTTTTACACTATGAAGAGATTCTTTTTTACAATTTGAGATGTTGCATTTCATTCTTTCAACAGTTCTCCTACACCTATCCTCGGTTCTCATCACCTATAACAAGACATCCTCAAAAAGGGAATCAGCCCTACACAGCACTACAAAACGACTCCATCTTAGTTGATCTTCGGTTTTGGTCTCCTCGGCTTCAATACGAACCAGAGTACAAGTCCCACAACGACGAAGGCAGGGATTGTAGTCATGTCAAACTCGACCTCTACTTTCCGCTGCCTGGTGCAGTGAATTGGATGGAGACTTGCAACAGTCACATTCACGTAATCAGCAAATCTGTGGAAAATGATACGTGCAACTTATCAGAATATATTTTTGCCTCAGGGTCTCATTCGTAGTTCATTCAACCATGCAGTACTCTTTAGTAACCCAAAAGTAAATTATTAAACGATGTTTAACAGGATGCAGGGAGACCGGATACATTAACATTCTTAAGCTACTACATTGGAAGTTTCAATGTCAAACCTGGTATACTTATTTTGAAGCCATGAACAAATGAACATTAGAAAACCATGCCAAGTTATCAGCCAGGTCTGCAATAATTTTACCAGAAATAAATTGTAACTGAAAGTTAATAGGTAATATCTAACCCTTTTGTTGCATCCTCTAGAGTATGAAGCAGTCTCAAGGCATCAGCATAACGTAGTTCCCCAGTAACAGTTGAAATCTGAAAGACAACCCAGAAGAAAAAATTCAAAACAAGTGGTTTGCGCCTAATGATGAAAATCCCAATGAGGGTTATGCGTTATATATGCAGTTTCAGCTGAGCACTTACTCTTCTCCACAGACTAATGACATAATTATACTTGTTCAGCAACTCACGCTCCTGGGAATGAAAGAGCTTGAAAGTATGTTCTGCTGTTTCTCATTTAGTGAACAACAATCAAAATAATTATTCAAAGCGACGACTATATATCAAACTACCGACTAAATGTTACGACACCTAAACGCAAAAGACAACTCATGTAAAAGTAGAAATAAAGTTCTATGACTGCCCTTTTCATGGCATTAGGGTAAAGTAAAAACTATGGTTAGACATATAATGTAAAAATTTATGGTTCGTTCAATTAATTTAAATTGTTTTTACTTCTTTCTTTTTTTCCACCAGAAATCACATATTTACTCCAGGCCAGGTTCTTGAGTTTGTTTTGTTTCATGAACGTAGATATTACCATGACCATGATACCATAAAGAAAGGATACATGTACGCTCCATCACAAGATGATTGATTGCAGAATTGATATGTTGTATTGATTCCTCGAGAGTTGTGAGTATATAGCTCCTAGCAATGGTATCAGACTGGAACTGGGAAATATGCCAACCTCCGGAGGTAACTGAAGATGGGTTACAACCCACTGACCATATCCAGTCCTGTTGCACATCAAGGTATGATTCAGTGATAATTGGTACTGTAAATGTCTATTCCATCCCTAATCCCCACATTAGCAATTGAAAGAATCATGCCTTCCTGGTTTAGTAAACATTGGGAGCAGCTAAACTTCCAAGCAAATGCAAATAAGTCCAACTAATGTTGTTGTTCACAAATTACTTCTCATACAAGTCCCAAATACTTCCACATATAACTGGAGCTTCCATTATCAAACAGGGAAATCATGCAGCATAAGAAGGTAGCTGAGCAATGAAGCACTACATTTTAATTTTCATTAAAGATGGAGAAGGCTTGAGTGCAACAGGGCTTTCCACTTAAGAGGCAAAGAAAACAGATTAAGTTAACTAACTTATCTAGGCACTAGTATATACTCCTTCCGCCCTTGAAAAGTTTGCACCAAGTATGATGGCACAAGTTTTAATAAGAAGTTGTTCGAGTATAGCAAGGGTCCCACAATTACTTTAATTATAGTGTAGTAGGATGTCCATATATAGAAAGTGTGCATTGGGGTAAACTTTTCAAGGACGGACGGAGTACATAATAGAAGTCTTTCTTGGCAATAAGATAACTAACAGATATTTGTTGCTAGAGATGAAACTTGGTGAAAGAAAAAAAATATACATTAATTCAACAAAACATGTATAGACTATAGAATTCAAAAGGTTATTATTATTATCATCATCATCATTATCATTTCTTTGTAGAAAAATCTTTCCGCCGCATTTAATATCTGTAGTCACCTTCTTTCCTACAAATTTAAATAGAGAAGTAGAAACTTTTACAATATGCTAGGACCATAACAACTGAGGTTAAACTGTTAAAGAGCAGTAAACATGGTATAACCTCAATTGCAGTTTCATGGGCTTGACTGTAAACAAGATGAAGTGGAAGCACGCCAGCTAGATGTTCAGAGACAGCAGCCAGAGCAGCTTTTGTAGGCCTCCTGTGCAACAGACAACAATTTAGCGGTTTTGGTGCTTTACTTTAGCAGTCATAACCAAATAAAGATCAGTGATTTTAAAGCTATTATCCATGTCCAATTTGATCACTACAGAACCAAACCTCAAGTCCCACAAAAGTGACTGTCCATTGCACTGTAGATGGCTTTCCCAGGATGATGGCTCTGACTGAACAACAATAACCATATCAGAGAGTGCTCTTGCCTGATAATGCTTGTCGACTAACAAACCCTCATTGTGAATGAACCAAAAGATGGGGATTTCCAGCGTATTCCTGCTTTGTGCATGCAAACCTACATCAACAAACAAAATGCATCAGTTAAACATGATTGTCTAAGCTTTAAATAGTGATTGAACTATTGAAGTAAGGATATATCCATAATTAGGTCCCCGTACTTTCAGGAATTATTTAATTGTCCTCTCAATTCATTTAAATCAAAATTAGGTAATTGGAAAAAAATCATAGTCTCAATACTTACATTTATGTTAAAAACTAGTCCCTTTGCTACAAGAAAAAGCAGGCGCCCAAACACATGACAGAACAGGGACTTAGTTTTTGGTTTTTATAAGAATAACTTTATCAACCCAATTTATTCTTTACAAAAAAATGTAAAAGCGGGGAGTTGATCTAGAAGATAAACTTATGGACCTAAATATGTTTGGACTTGCTTAAGAATAAAATAAAATCAGATGCCTCCAGTATTCTGAAATAAACCCAGGCTCTTTTCTTTCTCTGCTACGGTAAAGAAAGAGAGGGAAAACAAAGCAGCAAAGCTTTGGTCCGAGGCCAATGAACATGCACACAGATAACACATGCACGTGAGTCCATGAATGTTGTTTGGAAAACATAAAATGAAATATCTATAGGACCATAAAATCAAACCTTTCAAGGAAGCACCATCATGTAGTCTCTGTAACTGATGCTGAAGAATAGAAGAATCAAGATATGAACGAACTGTCTTCCTGAAAGTCCCATTTACGAGTAACAGAGGTACAGCAGCTGCTCTCCTAGCCACTGAAAATGCCATTGCCAAAGCAGGATCCTCGGACAATGGTAACCTGTGAAAATGTCAAAAGTTAGGTGTTAAGACCATAAATCAAAGAACAAAATTCAATTATCTCGCAGTAAGGTATAATCCAAGTGATCTAGTCTAACAGCGGGCATTCAACAATTTTCACATGCTCCAAGAACATTATAAAGGAACGGACAGAAACAGTGAGCATAATCTAATACTCTAAGTCCCTAAGAAGTAGTGAGCTATGGTCTCAACACTGACAATTATAAATTTCATTTCATTCCGTCTGGATCAAGGTAGAGAGCTTTCAGCAAATTCCAAAATAAGAAAGTCCAACGGAAACTTTATATTTTATATATACAATTTGAGCAAGGATTTCTTTGTTAATAATCAATAAATTCCCAGGTTGTAGATTATCAATATGCACAACTTTTGTAGCTAGCACTGTCAGAAGCAGTACTAGAAATTTCCATCATTTTGTCTACTGCAGATTGTATAGGCTTTCAGATATTACAGCCACATGCGAACTGCGTACTAGAAAACTTCCAAGTGCAAACTATAATGCAGAATGTATTAGACATAGATGGAAATCATAATTTTCTTAAGGCATTCCATACAGAATTAGAACTAATGAACTGAAGGCATACATGTGTTGACTGAAGTGAACTTGCTGAGAAGGTAACACCAGAGAGGAAAGCCCATGCTTTAGACTTTCCAGATCAACAGGTAACTGTTTAATATGTCTTACTTTCTGCATGAAAAAAAGAAGACTGAATACAAGATTGGATATACTTTCTCTGAAAGTTCTAGAGAATTCTTTCTTCTCCACATATCTTTACCTCTTGTGTGACAAAAAATAACTGAAAAGAGATTTTTTCATAATAGTGGAATGCCCCATCTGCAAGGGAAGGAGAAATAATGTGTCTCAACGAACCCCAGAGTGTTGCCCCTAGATGTGAAAGGAAAGTGTCACGTGCAACAGTGTAGTTCTGGAAGTCCTGCATGGCCAGTGTGTGGTCAGAATAATGAATTAGTTCCCACTGACAAAAGAGCAATATGCCTGAATTATCAGGATCTCTATTTTGAACAAAAACATTATATATCAGACATATCTAATTTGGGGGGAAAAAAAGGAATAGCAAACCTCATATGTATCACTGAACAAATTCCAGCTCTCCATGCGTTTCAATGCGTCTATGGCTTTGTTTTTATGACTTTCATCATATTCCTCACCCTCAAAAGACTGGAGCTCACTTTTCAAATCATGCATGCGCTCGTCAAGCTCTGTATAATGATGTTGAGGGAGTTCAATTAGAACATGAATGAACGGGAAAAAATCCATCAAGCAAAAGCACATTACCTTCACAAAGTGAAAGTTTGACCTTTCTTCCCTTACAATGTTTGAAAGCAAAGAGCTCATATATGTCAATCTCAGCTAGAAGGATATCAATGGGATTGTGATCTTTCTGCACCATTTCACATGAAAGATTAGCTTATCAATCCAATTAACCGAGAAATCATAAGTTCTCACGACATCCTAAAACCAGATGAGCGATTTGTCATAGAGGCTACTGCGAAATTGAATATATGCTTTTCACAGTTAAAAGTTATCGCACAGAAGCTTTGATGACTATAGCAAAGGCTTTTTACCCAAAAGATTGTACAAGAAAAGTGACACATAGCATTCACAAATTCTGACAACAATGTCTAGTAATTGAAGATGCTCAATCATTACACCAGTAAAAATAATCTTTTAACTATGGACAGAACGTGAAGCCAAGCAATCAGCATCCTCGTGAAAATGTCTGGCAGAATTGGATAATTAATCCGTGACATGATGCCCCCACATTTTTGAAAAGAAATATATATGATGGCCAAATTATTTTTATTAGTAGTAACTAAAGGTTCCACAGGTTCCCACTACACTTAACAAGTCTTATGAGGAGTTACTCATACTCATTCATGCATCACCGAATATTTGACTCAACATTGTCAAACAACCTGTGAAAGAAATACTATGTGAGGTAGATATGCAGTATTTCAGTATATAAAGGATCATCTAATGCCAAAACCACACAAAATAAAGCTCAATACATCTTCACTAGTGGATGCCTTCCAAGTAGGGTCAACATTTTGCTATACATAGATTCTATTCGAGAAGGATGCAAGCGTAGCTGGGATGTTGGGGTCGCTGCTCCCACGACGACTCTGGGATCGGCCCTTGTCTTTTGTTTATTTTGGTTAGTTAATACTCCCTCCGCCCACCAAGAGTGTAGCACAGTTTCCTTGTTCGGCTTCCATAAAGAATATAATACTTTCCTTTAAGGGATAATCGATTCTTATGATTCAACCTCACAACCACTCATTATTTACCAAAAAACCACCCCCATTACCCTTTCTAATCTGCACAGTGGGACCTTTCTCCACTCAAAAACCATCTACCAAACATTTATTAAAACCTGTGCCATCCTCCAAGTGCCACACTCTTGGTGGACGGAAGGAGTACTAGTTATGGGCAGTGGGCACCTTTTATGGGCTTTATTTGGCTCAAGAGAGTAAAGGGAGCCTTTCTCTTTACAAGAAATACTCGTCTAGTATTTGCCTTCGGCCAGAAACAGCAGTGTTTTGCTTGGGCAGGAGGGTTCTCTCTTCTGATTTGGCCTTCTGGATATTGCTTGGTCAGAAACAGCGTGTTCTGCTTGGGCAGGAGAATTCTCTCTTCTCATTAATCTAGTATTATTGTTCGGGTTACTGTGTTCGTTCTCCTGACTCTAAGCTATGCTCTTTCTACTCGTAGAAAGATGCAGATTAAGATCTTTTACTAGTTGAAACTGGGACTTAACTGCTATATCTCTTCTATAGAGATCTCCCACTGAAATTATCTATTGAATTAATATAGCATGTAATAACTAATAAGTGCTATGTGTACACAGCCACAAAGACGAAGATGGATATCAAAATGATAGGGGGGAAAATTAGAGCAAGATACAGTTTAAAATTTTCTAAACTACAAAGAACAGAAGCAATAAAGTTGCTTTCAATTTATCATCAATTCATCATTTTGGCTAAATAGGAATTCCCATTATATAATTCATAATTGAATACTTTAAGAAGCTTAAATAAATGCCTACTTCACCAAACACTGCAAACTTCTCCTGAATTGCCTCTTGCAAGTGATCTTCAGCTTCATCTTCTGATATTTCTGGATCATTAGAAACATCGTAAGAATAGCAAGCACAATAGTTTACCATTATCAGGAGGTAGAGAATTATAGAAAATGACAACTAAAAACAGACAAAGGTGCACATAATAATAGGCATTGCTATATGTAGAAATGAGACATAAACATTACAAATTGACAGTGGCCGGATCAGTAATCCAGATAAACAATTTAAAGCACATGGAATCATGAAAAAGCAACAAAGTAATCTGCGGCTTATCCGAGTACTATTACTCTGATTAGTAGTATCAATTAACTTCCTCTGACCAACTTATACCTGCAACTGCACCAATTGTTTTCTCCACATTTGGTAAGCTTTGTGCTGTACGTACTCCTTCTCCACCAACCGAAGGTCCCCACGAAAAAGGTCCAGCGGACAAGTCAATGAACGCCCACCTGGTATAAAACGACTACCAGTTACTAAGTATCAAGATCTTGAGGAAAAATAAAAAAGAGAGAGAAGAGGGA
>JAYJMF010272350.1:0-13879 GCA_036873715.1 Salvia sclarea
GGGCCTAAAAAGGAATTAGGGCAATGGGTAAATCACGGCGGCGACATCCACAACCGCAGGCACGCGGAGGACGAGGCCAGGATCAGCCCTTCCACCGCGCCACGGCTAAGCCTGGGGTGGGAGTTCAGCGCGGGGAAAGACATTTCCGCGACGCCAGCTGTGTCCGGTGGGGTCGTGTACTTCCCCAGCTGGAACGGGTACATCTACGCGGTGAGAGCTGGCAACGGATCCCTTGTCTGGAAACGGAACCTACACGAGCTCACCGGGCTCGATGTGACAGTGCCGTTGCCCAATGTGACCGCTCTCGTCTCGGTGACTACCCCGACAGTGGCCGATGATAAGCTGATTGTGGCGATCTACGGCCCGGCCTATGTTGTGGCCGTGGATCTTGCAACAGGGGATCTCATTTGGACAAGGCAGCTGGATGGGCATCCGGCTGCAGCTATTACTATGTCAGGGACTTATTACAAAGGGTATGTATTAATTATGTCTTCTTCAACTTTGAGCTTTTGATAGACTAACACTATTTCATATATGCAACACACATAGGAGTATTGAATTTCTAGGTGCATTAATTAGTAATAACTTTTGATATATTACAAATTAAGAAAAGCAAATAAAATGAAGGGATATATATAATTATCACAATTTCAGATAATATATATTAGTATCATATAGGAGTAGCTATTAATTTGTTCATATGTAAGAAAACAGAAATTAGACTGCGCAAGAAAAAAATTAAAATAAGTATATAGAGCGATATGAGCGCGCCAAATAATATAGAAAAGGTTTAAAAAAGAAGAAGAAAAGCCAACTAGTACATTAGTGAAAGCAAGTCACAAATTTCAGATCCATGATATAGGGCATCTTTAAATTGCACATGTACAAGAAAATTGTTATTTTGATCCTCACTCTATATATTTTGGTAACATTAAATATAAAAATAAATATTATTATTATATAATGATTAATTGCATTACTCTAAAAAATTGAAGCTTAAAAAAACTATATACTCTAATTATGAAATAAACAACCCTAACTTCAACTACTAACTAAAAAATTGAAATTAAATGTTAAAATTAATTATATATCCTAATTGAGTATAAATCTGTCCTAATTAACAATTTACCAAATTAAACTAAAATACAAGAAATCAAAATTGAACAAAATTAAACTAAAATGCACAAGTGGAACTCCAATGCAGATTTCCCTCGTCGCCCAAACTAACAACCCTTTTTACCGTTTAGCAGAGGTTTCTACGTGGGAACATCCTCGTTCCAACGTAGTTTCCGGCCGGAGAACTGCTGTACGTTCCGCGGAAGCTTCTCGAAGCTCGACACAAACACCGGAAGCATGACGTGGCAGACGTTCATGCTCCCGGAAAACAACGGGCAGCGGGGCGGGTACGGGGGCGCGGCCGTGTGGGGCAGCAGCCCTTCTCTAGACGTTTCTAGAAGCCACGTGTACATCGCCACGGGCATCATCAACTCCGTGCCTCAGGCAGTCCAAGACTGCCACTTACTCCAAAACAATCAGAGCTTTCCCACGCATCCGGACCAATGCACCGACCCACACGACCACTCGAGCTCGATTTTGGCCCTAGATATGGACTCCGGCGAGATCGAGTGGTTCCGGCAGCTTGGAGGGTATAACGTGTGGTTATTCGCTTGCAAGGATGCGTCGAGCGCCGCGTGCCGCCGCGGCCCCACGCCCTACTCGGAGTTTGGGGAGGCGCCGATGGTGATTGGCGGCGCCGGAATTGGGAGGGAGGTGGTTACGGCGGTGCAGAAGAGTGGGTTTGCGTGGACGCTCGATCGGGATAACGGCGACGTTGTCTGGTTTACGGTAACCGCTTTCCTTATTTTGGTTTGATTTTCTATTGCATATTTGGATAATCGTTGATTATGTCTCAAATGAAATTTCAAAATTTATTAAAAAATTTGCCAAAATTAATATAAGAATTTGCTCTTTAAAAATTAATAATTGAAAATTTACAATCAAAGTTTTCTGAAATTCTAAACTTCCATCGGCATGTGATAGTTAGCTAGCCGTAGATCCAATAAAATATACTCCCTACGTTCACGAAAAGATTATTCTAATTTTTATGTGACATAATATCGCTTATATTCATTTTTTAGTTGGAGGTAGAATTAAGACAAACGATGAAGAGTGAACATAAACTCCTTTCTGTTAGGAAGGACGTTTTCGACTGTTTGAATGTTTTCGAATGAAGTACAATAAAATATAATAAATGACATGGTCGGGATGGCCAAAGGATAATGGGGCCCCACAAATTTAAAATTATTAATTATCATGTTTTACTAAGTATTATTAATAATATAGTATGGCGAACGCAAGTGTAAAAGTTAAAAAGAAGATCGGAAGTGGAGGAACAAATGGAATTAAAATTCAAATATTATTATATACACAATGACAACATTTCACTTTTTGATTTAAAAATTTTCATGAAATTTTATACAGTATTTATTTTAAATTATGTATAATACACAAAATTTCTGACTCCGCCATCGCTGTTTTCATCTCTCCAGGAGGCCGGGCCGGGAAGTTTCAGCGGCGGCGGCCTATGGGGCGCGGCGACCGACCAAAAACGGGTGTACACAAACATCGGCAACGCCGACCGGCGCAACTTCACCCTCTTCCCCTCCGGCAACGTCACCACCGGCGGCGGGTGGGTGGCGATGGACGCTGCGACGGGGCGGGTGGTGTGGTCAACGGCGGCCCCACATGAGGCGATACCAAACCCGGTGACGGTGGCCAACGGCGTCGTGTTCGCGGGGTCCACGTACCGGACCGGGCCGGTCTACGCGATCGACGCGGAAACCGGCGAGATCCTTTGGTCGTACGAGACCGGCGCCACGGTTTACGGCGGTTTGTCGGTGAGCAAAGGGTGTGTGTATGTTGGGAGTGGATACGGCGTCGGATTGGGAGCTTCCAATCCCAATTTCACTTCGGGAACTTCCCTTTTCAGCTTCTGCGTCGCTTAGTTTATTTCCAATTTTCTTAAGCTTCATTGCCTTCCTGTTTGCTAACAAATAAATGTAATGTACTAGTATTTGGTTTTTTTTTTGGTTACTTAATATTCTGTGATTTAATAAAATGTCCAATCCGACATATTCTTTTTAAGATATGATTAATTTTCGGATTCAACATGGTTTGTAATTTTCACATCACACTCACCGATCGTTGTCATCAAAATTAATATTCCGTCCATCCCATCAAAAATGTTACTGGTATATATTATTTAAAATTATGTGAGTAATAAATATGATTTAAAAAAAATACGTAACACTTTTGCTGGAACTATCAGAAAAGGAAAACATAAGATTTTCGTCTAGGCGATAGTTATATTATTTTTCAATTTCTTGCAAGTTCAAATGTTCAAGATGTATTCATATTTCAGCTATAAGTTATGGTTGTTGGATGGAATTGGTCTAGTCCGAAAATTTAAATGGTGTGAAATTATTTCAATGGCGTGAATGTATAAGCAATTGAAAAGTTGTATTTTAATTGCTATGACAGGAAAATTTGCTAAGCGTTGCTAAGGTGGGGGTAAATCCGATAATTTAACTAATTTTAAATACTACTATATGAGTGCAGCAGAATAAAATTTCTTATCCCGAGATAACTTAATCAATAATTTTGCCAGGTTATATTGGATGCTTTGGGTTCTGTTTTTTCAAGTACCAAGTATCAGAAAGCTACAAGGTAATGTATCGATTATTTATGGATTTTATTCCCTCCATATTCTCATCTTTATCCTAAGATGACCATCATCAGAATAAAGAAATCCACTTGTCCTAAGTATATAATAAAATAGTTAACTACCATGTGAAGAGTTGTTACACTTCAATTTACTTATTATCTCGAGTCAACACCTAAGTTTCAAAGCATCCACAAGTATAATAAAAACAAGATTGATTGAATTCTGATTAATTTAGTTAGATCCATTAACTCTGGCAATAGTGCTTTAAATTGCACATGCGTTCCATTCCATGAATATATGTTTGCTCCAAACATAGCCATTAATTGATCGTAGTAAGTTGTAACTGAAAATACTGGCATTCTTTCGTAGAGGACACATCAATCGTTGCAGTTCCGTGGAAACTTCTCGAAGCTAGATTCGAACGGGTATAGAAAAGCCATAGATTTCCCTTAGACAAAGACGAATGCACTGATCCGGACGAGCACTCGAGCTCTCACCATAGCCTTTAGAGGCATATTTACGTTAGGCCGACCCAATTAATATATAGATAATGAGACCGACAACAATTTTGTCTTTGAGCTCGCTCCGGGTTCGTCTTCGACTCCCCCTCGCTCGACTCATGACTTAGAATAAGAGTGACAAACATTTGGCCTAACTATTAGGCAAGCCTAACGAAAATATTTGTGTATCCCTAGAAGCCCTTTTTTCTGCAGAGAGGAGAGAGTGTCATCAACTTCACTGATGCTTGACTAAGTAAAATTGACCATTTTCTGAGGAAAGGCATGATTACCTGCGCCCAATTCCCACATCAAAATCACCATTTCAGCTATTGCACAATCAATACAAGATTATCTCATAATCAAAGAATGTATGCAAAAATTGAAAGAGACGTACACATACACAAATATATGCAATAACTCCAAAGTAGAGATAGCAGCTTTTTGAGGAAGCACACAATAAAACAGTTAGCTTACAGTATTTAGGGAAGTAAGAGAAGCAACAAATTAAACTATGAAGCACACCGGTATTTTCCAATTAGTCAAGACAGACTCTTTCATCTACAGCTATACATCCTTCAGTAAACCCTCAAATACAAAACAAAGACGCGCAAAGACATCATCAAATCAAACGAACTAGAACTTATCGTGTTCACATTCATCTATTACATAGGACTGCACAAGAACCAAATCGAACTCCGCAGCGCAGCTACATTGTCGTGCCATGCTTCCAAGACATCCCACCTGAGGTAACTGCTACGATCTCATCTCCTCCAACCAGGCTGGACCACCTTCTCTGAAATGCGAAAGATCCACAAAGAAAGATATATGAGCATAAATCGTAATTTTGCTTTAAATGGGTATTTAGTTTGAATGATAGCTCAAATAGATAAAATAATATAGGTTAAAATCCACCATCATTGATGCATTCGGCAAATTTGATCTTGTTCAATCATATAATCCTTCAAATATTCAATCTTATTTATTGTCAATCTAATTTCTAATCTATCGACAAAAATAAGAGCTCAGGCTCTTAATTGGGAATCTAAATTCAAAGGCATATCCAAGTGAAAGCAGAAACCACAATGCTTGGTATCTTCACTAAAATAATCAATAAATAAGTGCTGAATTAAGAGGCGAGGTTAGATAAGAAGTGCAACGAAGGAAGTGTTGGCATAAAAAAAAATAGTCTTACCTTCTCTAGAGACTGTCAATGATTTGTTAACTTTGCTTTTGCCATTAGCTTGCACGGGCTTCTGTATCCTAGGTGACAATGAGCTCAGTTTGCCATTAGTAGGGGCTGGTAGAGAATGCCGACGGGCATTACCGTAATCAACAGCCGCCTCTTCAGCCAATTTAGCAGCAGCTCCTTGAGCTCTAAGCTTGGCTTTAGCAGATTCAGTGGCTGCCATATAACTCGGCAAGTTCGGGGAGTTCTGTGAGATATTTTCAGGGTAATCCGGCTTAGCCGGAAGAGACCTCCTCTTCCGGATCTTGTGATTCTCCTTCCTGTTCTGTTCTTCCTTGCAGCTCGATTCATCATCCAAACAAGGTGCATTCTCAATCTTCACGCCATTGTCCAAAGAAGGAACCTCAGCAACTGGATAGCTATCGTGTTGCATGTCAACTACCTCATCCTTTGTCGTTTTCTCAGGAGCTTCGACTAAATCTGCCGAATCTGTTTGGTCAGCTACAACATCCAAATCACCGGGGTTTTCATGAGAAAGCACCATCTCCTGCTCAGAAACATCGGGTGTCGCAGGAGTCACAGGAGTCGCTGCTATTTCAACACTTGGAAGAGGCTGTGGTTTCTCAGTTTCTGAATCATGCTTCTCCGGAGCTGCCACTGCAGATGCCGAAACCTTTCTCAAGTTTCGTTTAACCCTCTCGAGTTCACTTTGGCTTTGCTCCTGCGCTGCCTCTGTTTGACTTGAAACTTTCCTGGAGACGCGTTTGGGCTTATCCGTTTCGGAAGAGACTACACCACCATTTTCCCCGTGCGCCGTAGTTGAAACCTTTCGGATAGTCCTTTTCGATTTTACATGTTCAGACTCCACCTTTCTCTGAGGCTTCGATTTCAAAGTCTTTCTGGTACGTACAGGTGGTTCCCAAAAGCGGGATAGTGACCAGCGTTCAAGCCAGTTCCGAGCTGAATTGGGTTCAGCCGGATCATATTGAAGACTCAGGGGCAGAGTAGCCGGTAATATCACGAGAAGCTGTACAGGCAATAGAGTACATTTATAACTTATAAGCAAACAGTTTATCTTTTAATAAGGTATCATGTAAAAAGTAGAAGATTTGGGCACAACCTTCCGGATAAAAGGGTGACTTGCTAGCATTTCCGGCCCAAGGAATGACCCCGAGTCTGCCTCGATAGCCACCTATTAAGCAACATTAAAATGATCAGATGCAATTGCTTGAAAGCGACAATATACTTGATTACCAATTATAATGACAAGCATTACACACCACCATATCAAATTTAAGCAAAAGAAGGAGCCATAGTTAAGAGACTGCGGCAATATTCGAGCAAAGACAACAGAATAGCCAAGGAAAGACATTTCACTGATAATCTATAGATGTACCTAAAGCTAAAGCATGATGACTAAGTCAACCTTAGCAAACAATTAACTGAACGACATTGGCTACAGAGAGAATTAACAAAACAAATAAGAAAGTGAGCAGCAACACAAATATAATGCAGATGTTTTTTTGTTGAGAAAATAATGCTGATGTTTTCAATAGCAAAGAAATTGAGCAGAAAAGGAAATTCCAGCGAGACTAGTAGATCAATCAGTTTACACGAATCAGGTTTACCTGATTCTCTACTTTCCTCACTTCAGGCATACCATCTGAGAGCCTAATGCTTCTTCCACGAGCCAGCGCTTGGAACTTAACAATTGCCTGCATGGAACGCAGAGTAGCAACAGCCTGCCTCCTAACCAAATGTCCACGAATAAGAGCTTGTAGTCTTATGATACCCTTGAGAGCCCGGAAAGCACGACGAGCCTGTCATTGAATTACAATCACGTCACATAAAGTATTTTACGGGTGAAGGACATTAAACTAGCTGAGCAATATGAACAGCTTCTCAACAAAAAAAATGTGTAAAGCATTGGAATAGGCGATAGTATATTTGTATTTCCAAATAACATTTCTAATGTAAGAGATTCAATTACAGTTAGCATTCTTTTAATTTAAAAAAATGCATCAGAAATCATTAGACACACAAGTTGAAGGTTGTAATGTTGTATTAACAAACACGATAAAGCAAGTTGTGAATTGTAAAACTAAGTAGCACACTCAACAAAATGATATTACTATAAAATAGGGCTAGTTGATGAAAGCTCACTAACTACATTACTTTTCCATGGCGTTAGAAACCAAAATATTCTCAGCAATCATGAAGATGTAATTCTAATCTGCGAGATCAGAACGCTGACTGACATAACCTCTCTAAATGATTAAGATACAGTAGTTAACCAGGAAGAGATTTATATAGGCAATGCTAGAGAATTTTACCAAGTAGCCCCTAAAGACTGCTTGAGTTTTCGTTGCAGCTTGTTCTTGCCTCCTCATCTCCTCATCACTGACTGGAGCCAACTCCTCATTCTTCGGTGAATCAATACCTTGATCCACATAAGCTACACCAACAGCATCACTCTGAGATCCAGATGTTCCCTTCTCGAGTTCCAAGCTCTCAACACCTCTCTCAGTCAATTGCTCTGATATAAAAGAGGAATCTCTAGCTTGATCCTCAACTGGTGCCTTCACTGCAGTCTTTTTATCGGGCGTCACATTCTTCACACACAAATAGCAACGGTAATCAGCATAATTGATCCTCCACCACATTGATCAGAAGATAAATCAGAGATCTTAAGAGGTGAACCGACGAAGTTCTTACTTTGGAATAGGTAGATTTAGAATTCTTCTTCCCAAAGAGCACGTTCTTGATCCACTTTCCTGCAGACTTCCCCATTGCAGCTCACTGCTAGACACAGTGCTAGTTCGAATTAAATCCTCTACTTCTCCCAAACGAAAAGCACCTGATCATACATTGAGCAAAAATGAGAACGTCGGTTTTACCAACAAAACAGAACCTAATTCCACACTGCCCATCACACAATTTGAATTCAAAAGGGCAGCGCCTTCTAAAATCAGAAAACTACCAATCAAAACTCCAATTTCAAATTAACATTCCCAAGCACATGCAGAGAAGAAAAACCCTAAAAAAGACATTAATGGCTGTAAAAATCCTAACAAGTTGTACATTGAAAATACAGAATTCGCACTGGCTTTCCTATTAGAAATCCTACCAAATCGAAAGCGAGAAGAAAAATAAAACGAAACACATCTTCAAATTTACCAAACCCCAAATGCAGAGAGAGAGAAAGAGAAACCCTCTGAAGCAAAGAGCTAGCAAGCAAGAAAAAACTCAGAAATTAGGCAAGATCTGCAACAAAAACCACATAAAACAGCTGCGCCGACAAGAAACTCAGCTGCAGAAAAAGGCAGCGCGAAAATTACATGAACGGAAACGGACTTCGGCGCAATGTGGCTCAGATCTAGGCTTCCTTGTACCTGAACACAAGAGAATTCTGTTCAACTCAGAATTCCCGAGCCACACATTTCGTGAAAAAAACTCACAAATCTTAAAGAAACAGAGACCTAATTCAAGAATATAAAGAAGAAAGTAAAAAATCGTCGCAAATAAAAAAATGAAAATGAAATAAAATTGGAGAAATTACAAGCGAGGAGATTGATTGAGATGGAAGTAAAAAACATGGAGATAAATGCAGCAGCCCATACCTAGTGAGTTGGTTCCATGGCAGTGAAAATGGACCCCTCCTTCCCCTCTCACTCACTCCACTAACTCCAACAGCTTCTTTCTAATACTTCTCTCTCTAAAAACACTCTCACAAATGGAGAGAGAATCTAAATCTAATCTAAAACTAAATTTATAATGGCAAGAACTGCAATAATAATAAAATGTTGATCAAAATGAAACATACTATAATGTTGGTAATGTAGTTTTTTTAAGTATTTAATTGATTATTTCAAAAGTATGTACTCATATTTCAAAAGTATGTACTAATATTTTTATTGGAATTTTCATTTAAGCATCTTATGTTGTTAATTACAATATGTGACATGATATTGAATTCAAAGTAGATGGAATCAATCAGAATAACCTCTGAAAAAATTGTACTTGTGGCTTTAATTAAGACTTACAACAGTTTATTTTATGTTAGAATTTAAATAACTATTAATTATATAATATTATATATATATATATATGTGTGTGTGTTTTGAACATCTCGATTTATATATTTTTATATTGAAAATATCTCATGCCTATAAAATTCTCAACCGTGTACTTTTTTTTGATAAATAAATGCAGAAATTTTTAAATGACCGCATCACGGAGGACTCGAACCTGAGATCTTTGGCCTCGGGCATTAATATCCTACCACTAGACCAACACATACACATCAACCGTGTACTTTTTATTACTTCATATTGTTTTTTACTCGATAATCTCCTTAAAGTCCCGACTTTGAATAATAATCCTTATGTCCTACTTTTTTTTTATCCGGTCCTTCTGTCATACTTGCCTTGGCTAATTTTTTTTGGGCACGATTATTTTAGAAGTTATATTTTTGTATTTAAAATAATAAATTCACTAATTTTAAGATTTTATTTCTAAGGCAAAAATAATTCTTTTTTTTTAAATGACCAAGTCAAATTGAGCAACTCAAATAAAATACAAATAATTTTAAATGGGGCGAAAAGAATATCAATTTATTTATAATAATCAAAAGATATTCCAATATAGTATGTGTTGTGTCGAGAGGCGGAGGATAATTCGAAAATATAATTAACCGAGGAAAAATGCTTAACCCTAGTTTGAGGTTTGCTTGAAATTACATACTGATTTGATAATAACGTTGTAGGCCATATCATGTCATCAACATCATAACTAAGCTAGCTATATTTGTTGCATTCAGCACCATTTATTTAATTATTTCCATAAATATTAGTAATTGCTTTGGAATTGGACTTCATACGTTGAATTGTTTGTATCGGATTTAAATAGTCCTTAAAAGTGATTATACATTACATGCATATGTCATGAAAAAATTACTCCAATTAATATATTATAAATCGAAAATTGATGTTATGATTGCAGCAATTTACAAACCTCGTATAAGTAAGGAAAGCCAAGGTTGTGAATATCTTTTCAGTTAATCTTATTCTTTTTCGCGTGTATTTTACTTGACTAGGGTCGTGATTGCTTTTTTTTGCCTAAAAAATACGTGCTCACACCAATTTTAGTTATTATAGTAGTATTTTTTATGGGGCCGATATTTCAATTGTTGGTTGAACCAAGCCATCTACAAACAATTATTTTACGGACCCCCACCTTATCCCTATTTGTAATTTGATTTAAAATCAAAAATATGTTTTTGGCTATACCTTTAAACCCAACTAATAATATTACTATTAATATTAGTAATAATGATAATTATTATTATTATTATGTCAGTTAATTTTATTTTAAATATTTTAACGCATAGATAGAATAATAAATTGGTTCGACTTGATTTTTATTTCTTTATTTTGCCAATAGAATATTTTGATGATGGCCTACTTTTCTTTTGAGTGCATGCTCAGTTGCTAACTACACTGTCACTAACCAATTTCGAGCACCTCTTTCGCCCACTTCATACGCTATCTTTGTTTTCTTCTTCTAGTTATCTATAATCGTCATGTTTCTTTACGCTAATCACATCAATTAATTGATATATCACACACACTTAACTCAAAAAATTAATATACCACGCTTAAATCTAATAATGTCATGTAGGTTGGGCTACCCATCGTGATTCATAAATAACTATGTTAGTAGCTTGCATATATAATTAATTATAAACAAAATAATGTATTTATCATATTGACGAGATAAAAGAAAAAAGAATTGGTATGTACATGTATAATGTATTGGGATTATTATTGTTTGGGGAAGGAACTACATCACATATTATAGATAGAGACAAATGTAAGTAGAAGAGAGAATCAATTAACGAATATATAAGAGAATCAACAAATATTATGGGATCATAAAAAAATCAGAAAAAGGTGAAATGTAAGATTTAGTGAATAAGAAGTCAAGAACAACTCAACATCATGAAAAAAGTATGTATGTTTAATTATTTATATATATAGGAAGCCAAAAATTAGTGCGTTGGAAGTGTATGCATCAAACATTCAAGCCCACCGACACCTTCGAGATTCAATGCAGCTTGTGACAACACACTTTTGCAATAATTTATTCATTTTTTGTGTCACAAATTCCTCGGATCACTATCCTATCAACCACTACTTCATAATATATGTATTTTAGTAATACCATAATTCATTATTTCATATTTTTATTCCGTATATTGTTGGTAGTGAGTGTTCATCGTGATGTAGATGTATACTTTGGTTAATACTTAAAGATGTATTTTATGGTGTCATATTAATGCTAATTATTTCACATTAAACCACATTTGCGATCCTAATTAATATGATATAGGGAAATTAGGCATGTTAGGTTGTTCAGAAACGAGATTTAAATCAAGTTTAATGTGCACTCTCATGGGCAGAAGCAATATTAAAGGGTGATAAGTATTCGTATTATTTTTACATAATCATAATTAATAGTATATTAAATATAGTTAATTACCACCCAACAACCCTAAACGCTAAAAGAGACAGGCACGTACTTTTTACACATCATAGCATATGTTACCTCATGCTCCGAAATAGCAAAACCCAATTTTCACCATGATAGAAGTTGAATTTTGAGGGATTATAGAGGAAATTTGATTAATTTTGATGGTTTAGATTCTCTTCTTGCATGAAATAGACAGGCTAGCACTAATAGACAAAGACTTGAACTCTTTTGATTACCGATTTGAAACAAAACATAGATGAAGATAAGGAGGAGTTGTTGGAACTAACCCAATAATTATTGTTATTAATTTCCCCAGACTAATAATGAAAGTAACAATCTTTTCAAGCTTTATTCCACCTAAGTATCTATGTGGTTTATTCTGTTTTAGCTTCTAAAAATTTATTTGGGGTAAATATGCTAAGGCCCACATGCCTTTTTTACTCTCTCACTCTCTAAGTCCTTACTCCTTACTAATATTTCCTATTTTGTTATTTATTCTATCTTCATGAAAAATGAAGGCCCATTAATAGGGACATCGTGAAACTAAAGATATACCACCAAATATTGAATTATCACATTTATAAAAATATTGATATATACAACTGGAGTATTTTTCTTGAGTCCTAACTACCTAAACCCAATCTACACAGGAAAAGGACATATTGGAGATTTCGCTGTGTTACATTTGGAAGCATTTTGATGTGGGAACCCATTTTTAAATGGAGAATATAATCAGTATATTATGGGATAGGTTTAGGTAGGAAAGGTAAATTCGTAGGAAATAGGAATAAATTTGGGTCTTCCATTGAGTCAGATCAATGGTTGAGATTTAATTTTCAGTTATGCTAAGTATTTGTGTTGTGTGTGCTACGCAAAGGTTGTGCTAGATGTTTGTGTTATTAGTGCTAAGTGTTTGTGTTGTTTATGCTAGAGAATTCGTGCTACGAAATATGAAATATGTGTTTAACTCATATATTTAAAATTTGTGCTAACTAGTAGTACTAATGGTGCTACAAACATATGAAAGATGTGCTAGACGGAAATAATTTTTTCTATATTCCTATATTAAAGAATTTCTCATCATAACCCACCGCGTATATTATAACATATATATGCATTACGTTGTATTTATTGTGACACGTGAAAAAAGTATACTATAATTTTTACTCTTATTGTAAAGTGAATAACAGGGAGAAGAACTCGAAGATTCATTATTGATATGTATTATAAAATAGTAAAATATCAGATCATGTATCAACATGAGATGGAATACTATTTTTATTTAACGTTTAAAAATTAATAATTTGTATTGAACGTTTTAAGATTTAGATAAATGTTCCAATCATAATTTTCGACAACATAAAATCTACGTGTCATGCCGGATCCATAAATTCTTATTTCTCATAGAATATTCAGATATTTTTTCGCGAAAAATATTGATTTAGGATTGAGCATAGGCTGATCATGATTAATTTGAAAGTAGATTGTTCATGTGTTTAATTTCATAAGAAATTGAAGCACGTCAGTTGTTTAATTGATGAATGGGAGTTTCAGTTTTTAACAAAATGATATGAAACTGTGTCATTTGAACTGATGTGGAGCTCGACAACTCCGACACTACATGTAAAGCTTTTGATGCCAAAATAAGTTGGAACGTTATCGTTACAATTATAAAGAATCGGGGATAAATTTATTTCTTTTAAAATGTCATTTTTTTTTTCTAATATTCCGTATTAACATGAAAGTTTTTTTTTTTAAGGCCATGTGTGGTAGCCTATATAGGATATAGTAAGATAGGATAAGAATAATGAGAAGAGTAAAGAAAAGATCACACTTATAAACAAATATGTTGTTTGCTTGTAAAAAAGATAAAATAGATGCATTGTTGTATTAAGCTATAAAATTACATTCTTGTCCTTATAAATAATCAAAAATACC